>JAPUUL010000260.1:0-22350 GCA_029590625.1 Lasiodiplodia mahajangana | reverse complement strand
ATGACTGTCCTCTTCGACTCCGGTATTCGAACCGGCGCTGATATCGTCAAGGCACTGGCCCTTGGGGCGAAAGCTGTACTAGTCGGTCGGCCGGTGATGTATGGGCTCGGAATCGCCGGAAAGGCGGGCGCGAAGCATGTCCTCGCGTCCCTACTTGCCGACTTAGACGGCACTATGGGTCTGGCTGGGATCAAGAGTGTTGCGGAGCTTAGTCCCGCAACCTTGAGGAGGGTATCGTATGGAGGGGATGTTAAATCGTGTCTCTAATGCGCTGTCTCACATCGACAGGGCTATTGAGCGATAATGACGCCACATGACCTGGGGAATGTGCATACTAATGCATCATTACGGCATGATATCACAGCATTAATGATGCTTCACATGTAATTGGACCGGGTCACTGTGCCGATCTGAGCATTTTGATATACCTAAATAGTAGTCTTATTGTCCTCTAATAAGGAACGCGTGAGGGTTTTACGACAAAACCCTGCAAGTGAACTAAAATCCACAGCTAAAACATTGAAACGTTCAGTAATACCACTCCTAACGTATACATCGTCATTATGTAGATTTGCCTGAAATATTACCAGACAAGGCCCGAATACCTACCTGTGTTCCCTTGATATATTTTCGTGTATGTATATATCACCCAATGAACTCCGTGCTCACTAGAGTCTCCCACGGCCGCTTAGTTTCCCAAACCCGCTGCATCAATCGACGCGCATTATGTACCTGTAGGTATGCTATTAGAAACGCGATAAAGACAGTAGAGCATGGTTCGAGTCGGAAAACGACCGAGAGAGGGGAGGGACTTACCTGTGTCATACCGTGCTTTTCTGCTGATAGGAAACGATTCAAAATCAACGCCCTGTGATCCTCGCTCTGCGTATCGCAACCAGCCGTGAACATAGGAAAGAGTAGGCAAGACTCGGCAGTGCCGCCAGGACGAATGCGACTAAGACTAGCGATGATGTTTTCCACAGCCCTCTGGACATCCACATCTCCAGAAGGCCTCCCTAGGATTCTCTTGTATAGGTGGACTAGAGCTGCCCAGTGATATGCTGAGTTAGTAGCCGCCATCTCCTTCTTATCCCACTTCTTTACATCCCCTGCCTTGTGGATGTGCTGACAGGCCACCGGGTCCTGCTGCATGCTTACCTCCACCGCTTCCTTGAGCTTGACGGCTTGATCCGTTACTTCTCTGCTTGGCACCCAGTCTTCGCGCACACTCGAATCCTCGCCGATCCGCTCTGCGTCGCATTTTCGTGCAAGATCTGCAATCTGGGCAAGTAGATAGCAACATCGTGTTGTGAATCCCATAATGCAATCGATCTCGTCGTATCCATCAACCATATCGTCCAGCTCATAATCGAAGATCCAAGAAGACGAGGCGTCTTTCGGTCCGCCGGTGAGGCCACCGATCACATCCAAATACGCAGCCCAGCTGAAGAGAAAGGAGCACACTGGATCCTGGCGGAAATTCGACTGGAATCCACGTAGACCACCGGGTCGGACCATAATGACTTCCCGTGCAAGCCCAAGGTGCCTCTGCCAGGGAATGTCGTAACCGAATATCTTAGGAGAGACAATTTCAAGCGATGTAAGCATGATGGCCGTGGCAAGGTTCGCATTCGAGAAATTACGGTCGGGGTCATCGAGGGCCTCGCGAAGGGCCGGGAAGATGTCATCGACCCAAAACGCGATCCTCAGAGTTGGCTCGGGGTGATTCAAGACGCGCGCTCTATGAGAGGCTACCAGTACTATTTAAGCAGGGCGGGTGGATATGGAATAAGGTACAATAGACCCACCTGAATAAGCGAGCAATAGAGCAAGCAAACTGTCATTCTTCACGGCCATTTGAGGGAGAATCGTACGAAACGGGTTGGCGTGAGGGTCATCGTATGGCACGAGGGCTATTGATGTCAGAGGCTAAGACAACTATAGTACATTACAAGGGTGGGTTGTTACCTCGAGCTGTATTGTTTATGAAATGGTGCTAGGGATAGTTAGAGAGCTTTTGGCCGTTAACGGGTGATTATACGAAACGTACGAAGTACTATCAGTCTGTGTTAGTAAACCAAAGTGTTTTAATAGTAGGTGATGCCTACAAGAAGATTCATAGGATTCTCTATAAGCCTACTGGGAAGTGGCTCTAAGTTCTGAGGGATGAAGATAGACACCGGCTTCGAGTAGTAGCCGCCATCCTCTTCCTCGGCATCGTTATTATCGACACCGAAACCAAATTCAGTCCAAGACCAGTCGAGAGGTTCTTCGAGAGGCGTGTCAAGAGACTCTCTCTGGAGTAAAGGCGATGAACCGCCAATTGCATTCATGTCATCGTTCTTCCCTAGGTCATAGTCCTGGAATCCCTTGTCGACGCCATAGAATGTAGGCTCGTTTGAGGTTGACCGTGTGTCTAGGGGTGGAAGCATGCCCCTAGTATGACCGGCACTATCGTTGTATAGCGCTCTTAGGTTAGCTGGTCCGGCCAATAACGAGTTCACAGACAATCTTTTGGTGGAAAATGACGCAGCATCCTGTTCGGCGCGGCTAACTTGCTGTTGGCCGTCATCACTGTAGGTTGAGGACGTGGCGGGAGTAAGTGGTGAGGCACCTGAACTCCCGGACAACCTCGCTGTTACCGAAGTTGATTCTAGGATTGAACTGTGAGAAGAATAGGGCCGCTTCTCGGAATACTCAGCCGGTTGGACATCGCTTAATTTTATCCGCTTACTTGGATGCTGTTCCGATTCGCGTACGAAATACGGTGTCGTGTCGACAAAACTAACACCGGTCTGCGAACGTGGGTTCTCCAATTTTGGTTGGTCATAAGCTCCTGTCAGAGGTTCGACCCTACGAACACCCGGCGCATCCACCGATGGGTATTGGTGGACGAGCTTGAACCCCTTGGCTGGGATTGTAGGAGACGGCGTGTCGTGGGCGAAGCCGACAAGACCGGAGTCAGCTTGTTTACCCCTTCGCCCTTCCCAGTTCAACCGTATGCTGTAATCACACGCCTCCCCTGTGCGTTGGCAACTGTTAGATGACGATTAGTTTGGGGTCAATGCAAAGGCCTCTCGCATCCTATAGGCATTGGGGGCCAACAGTGCTTGCAGGAAGCTAGGTCAATAGTAGCAGGGGGGGTTATTTACTTTACGCAAACTGGGTGTTCTTCTCCGCACTTGATTTTGCGGTTCTTACATGGCCTTCCCAGACAAAGTCAGCTCCCTCCCTGTCAAGAGCGCGCGCGTCATGTGAGACGGCAAGTGTTGATCACTCACCAACATCCATTTCGACTCCGTCGTTTGGGTTCCGGTGCGCCAGGCCTTTTTGGTCGTGGCATCCTATGCTGCTGTGACCGACAGTCTTTTCCTTGCTCTCTTTTCCCAAAGCCGAGGCGAGTCAACTAAGGGTAGAATATTGCTTGATGAGCGCAATATTCCTCCCAATATGGTTGAGGGTCTAGCATGATCAATGAGCTAAGAAAGGCCGTGTTGCCAGTAGATGTAGGTATCACTGGCCTACAACAGACAATGCGAACTGGGTATCGTAGACCTGACGGCGACAGTGCAGGTATGCTTAGAAATGAAATACCGGGGGTGTCGGAGGTCAGGTGAGTCAAGCGGGCGAAAGGGAATATATAGGGAAACAGGACAGGACGACGATAAGAATGACAGCTGTGAGCGAGAATTGGCAATCACTGTCATCATGTGGTTGTCTATCGAGATACGCTGCACGCCCTCGGAGCCCGCATTGATGAACCGCAGACGGTGTGTCTTGCCCGCCCGGAACTTGAATTTAGACAGCCCAGCGTTCTCGGTGCACTTTGTCGTGTCGCCGGCGTCGACCTTCGAGCAGTCAAAGTTCATGCGTCCGTTGATCAAGTTGTTGTCTGAGAATGTGCGGCCTTGGAAACCGGGTGACATGACTTCCTTGACCGTCATCATGTAATCTTCGTGCCACCAATCTAGATGACTGTGAGATTTACCATCCAAGGCTATCCGTCCGTATGCTTATGCGAACTTACCATTTACCATGATCGGACCAAGATCGACATCGTACTTAGCATTCGATGGACCATGAACAACCATAGGGCCGAAGAGACCCCCCGAGTATTGCGCAGAATAGTGAGAGTGATACCACGAACTACCGTACAGCTCAGCACGGAACTTGTACGTGAAGCTCTTCCCAGGGGCAATGGGGCATTGAGAGACGCCAGGAACGCCGTCTTCCCACACACTCTTATTTTGGAGGAAGCCGTGCCAGTGGATAGCCGTGCCCTCTTGGGGCTCTTCTACAATATTGTTGTGGACATTGACCTCGACGTAGTCGCCCCAGTTGGCTTCTATCAGGGGACCCGGGAACTGCCCGTTAACAAGGATCACGCTCTTCTCGTATCCGTCCGGCGCTATCATGCCACGGCTGATGTTGAAATCGTATTTGCGAACTATCTCGGTGGCTGGTGCCTCGGTATAGGGGTTGCAGATGCCGGATTTCTTGTTGCCCCAGGGGACTGTGAACGAGCTTCTGAAGCCGCCGTTGTTCATCCACATGGGGAACGAAGGGGCTTGGAATGTCCCCCATAATGATTTGCTGTCCAGTTACCAGTCAGTTAGTTAGGCCAAAACATGGTGGTTCTACACTCGACATCCGCGTGTGAGGACAACTTACCCATTCTGTGCCGAGGGTGATAGTGCCGCGATCAGGCAAGAGAATTGCTTCATCTGCTTCATGAGCTCCATATTAAACACGTAAACGAAGGGATAGCCGCGAACGAGCGAGCACAAATATTAAGATAGTAAAAAAAAGGGGGTAAAAAAAGAAGTGAACGGCTGAACACGAAGCCGTGAATGAAAGGAGTGAATGACAAAAATGAGTGACTACTGAGCTACAGTTCAAAAGAGTGGAAGGGCAACTTCGCGTTGCGATTATCTGAGGGAGCTGGGAGAAACAGATTGTAGGAGCAATAGAGGTTTTCCTTATAAGGTCGACGGGGTAAGTGTAAGTGCCAATCTAAACAACGCTCTTAGGAATGCGTGGCCAGTTGCGAGAGGCTTGAGACTGAGACACTTGGAAGTCTGAGACTTCACAACACTATTTAGAATGCTGTGCCGCGATGCTCTCCTCCATCGCGTAGCTAGGAAGTCGTGGCTTTTTGACTACCCCCCGTTGCGTATACAATATGCATCAGGATCGCCGCCAGACCGGAGAGTCCCCTCCCATCGTCGCTATATCCATGTTGCTGGCGTATGGAACGGTCCGGATGATTGAACTCGCCCACTCGCATCACGAAACCGGCACGATGGTGAGGTATGTATGTACGGTACTTCCCTCGTGGGAATCGAGATATCCGACGGGTTGTTATTGTGATCTTCTCAGCCGCCACTTACAGCAAGCAGTACGTACTACGGCCTTGATTTGTTTGTATGTATATGTGCGTATGTATGTAGTATAAGTGGGAGCAGGGGTGGCATAGCGGCTATTGAGTGAGTGACGATACGCCCTGCCTAGTTGGGCGGTGTTTTGTCTAATTAGTTTCGTCCGACACACCGCGCGTGCCCTCGGCGTCCGCGTCCCACGTCTCGAAAGAAGCAAAACAGCAGCAGAACGGGCCTTGTTCTGAGACATCAACGCAGGAACATCCCTATGTCTAGGATACCGGGCAATATAGTGTAATTAACAACAGCGTTATCCCGTTACTTGTCACTGGGTGCTCGAGCCCACGATAGTATGGCTTTATCATAACCGGAGCCTCGACAGCCAGGACTTGTAGTCCCAAGCACTCGGTATAGGACTTCACATGGGAGCCGCGCCAATTGCGGTAACCTATCCATTTACCTGGGGCTTCCCCAGCTGAACCCAATAGTCTGGGTTTGGAACCGTATGTATCTACCAAGTGGTCAACAACGGACTTAGTTCGCATGTATGCACTAAGGAGGCACCGGACAACCAAAAACCGGCGCGAGAAACCTGCATGAACGACCTACTTAGATCGAGGACCAGAAGCGTGCACCGGCAATTCAAGACCGGCAAATTTCACGGCTTGGGAGAAAAGCAAGGGATTCTCCGCCCGCTTCGTTGCTTTTCTGCAAGCCACGCTCCTGAGTATTCTAATAGCCACTCCATATGTCCCATCCTGTGCCCCATTGTGCCCTATTGCGCCGCTATAGTGCGCCAAGTTGTGGCGTGAACGCTAAGCATCTAGACCGGAGATTTCATGCAATGAGGTGAGTCTCACGAGTTGAATGGCGGAGTGCCACACAGGAAGAATAAGAGGCAATCTACATGAATATCGCTATCCTGTTTTGGGACGCGAGGAGAAAGAATGGTCATATCATGTTATGTTATGGTGCTGGGTTCGGTGGAATGCCTCTCGGTGAGGTGACGTCGTCGCTTATGTACATTCAGCTCGGGGCGGAATTCTACGATATACGTGACGAGTCTTACGTAACTTCTAGAAGACCGACGCTTATGATCCGGACTCTGGTCGGAACCAAAGTGAGGAATGGCATGGTACGATTTAAGTACCTAGGCGTGTTGAAGTTGAAGCCGTTTTCTCTCGGTGGATAGATATACGCGAGCAAATGCGTTGGTTCACTTCTTGTCTAGGATTTTGACCAAGACACCCAACTCCTAGATTTATCGGGAAAGAGTGTGTTTGGTTGTTTGATTAAATAGAGCCTTTTCCCGTTTCTTTTTCTCTTGATTGTGGAAACCAATTACCCTCTGCAGCCAGATCGGGTGTAGAATGCGACCGACAAAACGTAGTGAGGGCTTCAAGTAGGGGATTTAAGCAGGATTGCGGGATGCTGTGACCATCTTGTGGATGACAAACACGGCACTGCACGACCTGTTTGTATATACAGGTTTAAGATAAAGCAAAGTTATCAATCGGACGGAACGAAGTGTTTGTCTTGACCTTCTGGGGTTGAAAATTGCATCCAGTAAGTGAACCGTATAGTACTGTATTTATTACACAAATAGTACAGGGACTCGATGGACCGCACGGTGTTCATGCTAGGCCTACTTGTCTAGATATGATCCTCAGCCATGCCTGGAAGGATGCAAGTTAAGATCTTTTTGTAACGGGTTTATTTCTCGCGGGGTCGGTAAGCCTGGCGGGCAGCCATTATGAGAGGTCGTCGTTGGGCTCGAGCGAAAGCCTCGGCTGCGATCGGTGACGCATCGGTCCTTATAACGCTCCCTATTCCCATGAAAAATCTATTATCCCCCCCAATTGCCGTGGTTAACCGGGGCGCTCCAGCGTTGCGTGGTCATTTATCATATTTGGTTCCTGCACTCACCCGAACGTAGCACCAGAGCCCGCCATGTACTGTCCGAGCGTCCGCATAATGCCGTTTGTGCCAGCGCCATATCGGAAAATGTTGACAGTGCCTAGGGAAGCAGAGAAGAACCGTCGGTTAGAAAGGGAAATGGGATACAAACGGACGGTAGCGGGGGTCCGAACCGAATATGAAGCCGATAATTACGCCAACGGCTGCAGAAAGTGTCAATTACTTTCATTCGCTCTTCCATTCACAGCCTACTGAAGGAAGCCTAAGTCGCTCCCAAACTTACTGCCTCCCATCATAGCACCCATTTTTACTGGATATAACCGTCAGCCTCGGTCCAGTTGTCTCGGACGTCTTGTGTCTCTCGCAGGATATCCATGTCTGCAGACACGGTTCACATACACTTCTCAGTGACGGAAGGGCCTTGCGGCCCACGGTTCGCCGGCATCGGTGGCATTTTGGCTGGCTCGTTTATTCGTTCGTTCGTTACTTGCTCGTAGCAGCGGGAATCGTGCGAAAAGGGGGGGCGTCGAGTTGCAGTGGTCGGCTGAGTGCGCAGGTAAAGTAGCCGTGGCGACGTCAATGGTTCGATGGCTGCTGGTCGGTAGGGTGATGTGAGGTGATGCGATGCGATGCGATTTTATGCATCTGATGATTGGAGTCTCCCCGGATCTTGGCACGGCTTTCTCTGGGTCGATTTGGCCGACCCAACCGTGCGAAGCCATACTGACAGCCAATAAGAGCCAGGATTAGATAGGAGCTATCTAATCAGCTGTGGCTTGAACTATGACCGTATTTGCCACGAGAGACCCTTACCGTACTATCCCTTTAAATGCCGTTTCAGCACCGTGACTTTTTTANCCCCCCCTGTAAGACCCACACTACCCCTACTTATCGTAGTGATATTATTGTAACTAAGCCAGNTTTTCTGACTACCTTTTTAATACTCTTTTAGAAATTAATTAAAACAATAACTTTAATTAAAATAATTAAATTAATCGAAAGCGCTTTTTAGCTAAAGGTTTTTATTTTTCGACTAAAGAACAAAAGTNAAAAAAAAACTTAACGTTAAGGTTTAAAAATAAGATTTTAAAAGAAATGTAAAATTAAAGCAGTTTTAAATAAGCTAATTATATACTTAGTTTCTTTTTTGTTTTTTTTAATTAACTACTTAAATTTTTTTGTTTATTTTTAATATTWATTAGTTTTTTTTTTTAATTATATAAATTATATTACTTTTATTTTAATGTTTATTTTTGGATTTTTATATTAAAAANGCTTTTTNAGCTATTTAAATATATAGCGTTTATACTGCCCTTATATAGTTAATAGCACTAAAAAGCTATAATTATATAAGCAGTTAGTTATAAATAAACAATTAGTATTAAAANTAAACAAAAAANTTCAAATAGTTAATTAAAAAAGCAAAAAAANCCAAATATATAATTAGCTTATTTNAAAACTGCTCTAATTTTGCACTTCCTTTAAAATCCTATTTTTAAACCTTAACATTAGGTTTTTTTTTACTTTNCGTTCCTCANGTCGAAAAATAAAAACCTCCGGCCAAAAGCTATAAAATTAAATATAAACTAGTATAATATCTAATAAGCAGCTTAAGCTCAACAAGATCGGTGCTAAAAATATTGCACGGTATGCCCGCAAGACTCAGATCTGCAGTAAGCTTGCCCTTGCTTTCAACAACATTTAACGCGGTATACCCCGGGCAGTCGTTAATCAATACGGCCAGCGCCACAGAGGCCAGAACCAGCACAAAGCATAAAAGCAACCTCATTTTAAATCACATCTGTCTTCGTTGCACTTTAGAAATGACTAGGTGGCTTAGGACCTACAGTAAAAGCCTCATCCTAACGAAAACTTTTATAGCTAAATTTAGCGGCACAATACGTTCAGGCACTCTAGTGGGAGTGACATTGTTGTCGACAGTAGGCGGCAGTTATATGCTTCCATCGTGCATCAATGCAACCCATCGTAATGCAGGGAAGTAGACAGAGCGTCGATCGCCCCAGACTGGGATTGAGGAAACAAGGACACCAGTCGGTTTCGCCTTATAGAGGAAGCAGACAGTGCATTATATCGGACCGTTTTCCCCTGGGGAAGTAGCTATATGGATGCAACGTTGGTTGCCATGCTCAGCCGATCAACGCTACCCCAAATATACAAGACGCACAGGCGGCAACATACATACCAATAGACCTATAGCGGTTGCAGATGATGGAGACAATTAACATAACATTCATCGCGAAGAGTATTCTTAGGCACTGTGCCTAGTTGATACATTCTCTATACCTATCACACCCCCTTACCACAAGCATTATAGGGATGAACAATCAACTTAGCTACCAGTATAACAAAAGCAACACCTGTTAGATAAGTATTTTATGTTCAATAGGTAATAAAATTATGCAGCAACCTCCAATAGTACAGTTTTCTCCTAAGATCAATCATAGCGTAGTGGTCAAGCAAACCCGACATAATGGAAGAGCGGATCTCGACAGCGACGTGAAGGCCTTTTCCTTCATAAACCTCAGGGACATCGGCAGCTGTAATATCTTGGTCATCACCTTAAGCTACCCGACTAACTTTAGGCTCAGGGCTCAGGGAACTGACATCTACGAAGGCGTGATTTTAGGGACATAGAAAATTACAGTGATAATCTGTAAGCACGTTGGCTTAAGTAGATTATCATACCAGCCTAATGGATACAAAAATGTACTATAGTTGCCTGTAGCTCTGTAGGCCTCGTCTTATATAGGTATTTTACTTTAAATTGCCTGTATGTCAGCTCTGGGCAAGAGAATTTGCTAATTTCGGTCATAGTCGTTAATATTTGAGGCGATTTAATATAATAGGCCAATAGTTTCTAAGATACATTTTTGCAAACACCCAATAAAATATATTATTTAGATACGAGGCACCCGAAGCACACAATACTAGAGTATTACTAGAGACTTAATTATGAATAATCACCCACAGGGGATTTTGATTAGGCGAAGGATCCCACAGACATCTTTACAATTCCACAAGAACCGAAGGACTGGCAAATCACTCAGCCGAATTAAGTACGAAGTCTGGAAAGAATTCTAGCAATATATAAGAAATCAACTAGAAAAAAANCCACAGTAGACTAACTCGCTCCCCTTGGAGTTCAGTTACAGGTGGTTGAATGACACGCAACTATCAACTCGGTTGCCGCGGTCATTCAGAATGCGGCCTCGGTTTCCTCCCCCAAGCCCTCATGAACAAATGGCTGATTTGTCGACCCGCGAGTTCTTTATTGAGCAACGTAATCAGCTCATCCGCCTCCTCTTCTGTGGTCATGCCCTCGACACCGCCGAGACTAACGATTCCCCGAATGGTTTGCGCGGTAAATGTTCTGGCATGCGCATTCATACGCTCCACCCAGTTCTTTCCATTGGATGTATATAACTGTGAATTTCCAGGGTATGCCCTGTCGTCGCATTCTACGCACCCAGCCTCCTTGAGGTATTGTATCATGCCGATAGGTATACTGCTCTTACGTTAGCTTCAAGCCTCACTAATATTGAGGCCCAAACTATACGGCGATGTGGTTCGTCGGACAGTTGAGGGAACGGCGGTGCTGACGTACTTCAAATCTCTCCCGACTTTCTTTGCAAATCGCCAATTCAGCTCCTGAAACTTAAACCATGCCAGGCTAGGCGGCTGGATGGAGGTGAAGAGCTACCTTATGTAAGTATATCATCTAGTGTTAGGGTTCCATGATATCAGGGCATGGGAGCGAAGGAATTCCCCTTGTTACATGTGAGCACTCACTACAACATAGTTAGCTTGAAAAAAAAAAAAANCTAAGCTATTGGAAAGAGCAAATGCATGATACATACCCGGACCTGTCTCAGCCCATACGATATAACCTCCGGGCTTGAGGAGGGTCATCAGATTTTTCACCAGATTAGTTCCGTAGCCTTCCTTTAACGCAAAGATGATCAACCGTATGTTCACAACATCAAACCTTCCGTGAAGGTCGCTGGGAAACGGTTCAAACATGTTGGCTTGCCGCAGCGTAATGTTAGGTGCCAGGGAAGATGGGGCCGGGAATTTGGATGTGTCGAAGTCAAGGCCAACGAGTTCAGCGTCAGGAGATAACGTCTTGGCGATCTCCGACAGCCATACAGCCGTTCCGGTTGCAATTTCCAGAATCTTGGGGGGNTGTTGGTGAATTAGAAAGTGAGGATGCAATATGGGGAGGGAGCAACTCGTTCCGCATTACGTCGTTGAAGAGATGATGCTGCGAGTTCAGTCGATCATGCTCAGACTGAGCGGATCCTGCATTGAGGATGTAGATAGAATCGGTATTGTCCTTAGTGAGCATCTTGGCTAGATTGGGCGTTATTCCTCACGATTAGATAATTCGTGGGGTGAGATAGTAGTTTGGAAGTCTGCAAATTGGGCAGTAGATAGGGTCTAGTTTGTAAAAAGAGATGGCTTTTGGATCATAAGGCGCCGCCAATTTAGCATTCACTATTCTTTATATACTTGACTGAAGGACTCGTCTCATCGCCGAACAGCGGGGTCCATCGGATGCCGAGATGATATCGTGGCCAGGGTTTACTTTAC
Source organism: Lasiodiplodia mahajangana (assembly GCA_029590625.1). Lineage (NCBI taxonomy): Eukaryota > Fungi > Ascomycota > Dothideomycetes > Botryosphaeriales > Botryosphaeriaceae > Lasiodiplodia > Lasiodiplodia mahajangana. Next base: position 10,444 of record JAPUUL010000260.1, on the reverse strand, counting down.
CCCAAAGGACTATAAATTCTGACGTGGTCCTGGAGGATCCCGACGCAGAGCTGTGTTCAAGGCCCCATCTTCAATGGCTCCCCCGGTGGAATATATCAACACTTTCCCACCAGCAGAAGCCAGTAAGCCATTAGGCTATCTGGTTCAGCTTCAATAGCACAATTCATGATAGGTACGCATTAGATCTGACTTCACTCTGCATACAGCTGAATGTAGTCAGCGTGGTTATATTAGAAAGCCATCTTCGGGTAAGGACAGCACAAGTAAGTGCCGTAGGATGCATCTCTGGTGCATCAATCATAGCGGAGTATTGTATATTCTCGCCTGATTTGTGCCGATGTGGGTGCAAATAGTCTCGGTGGACAGGCTTGTTGATTGGGTCTCCCGCCTTGTCATGCATGCGTATGGAGACACCATCCATCTAGACGCCTTAGAGGGAAAAGGTGAACCAACTGAGGCCTGAAACGTGGGGTCAAGACTTCCGCTTCTGGAAAGTTTTCAGCCGTACAGGTGTCTTGAATCCTCTGTTGCTTGTGGTTGGCTACTATAACCTCGATGATGTCGACACTGACACGTACTGTACCACGGCGGAGACGCCGTGAAGTTCTCTGCTAATCTAGATGGATGCGTAGCAATGAACTTATCTTTGACCGCTTCGAATGTACTTTCTTTATGCTTTTATTCGCTTAATTAAGCTCACGTCTTCGTTGACACCTACAATCACATACATATCCTAACAGCAGCTTGCGGTGTGTATTGAGCTTTTCTGCCTTTTGTTGCCAAGTCATATAGTAAGATCCAGACGGCCGATGAGCGCTTGATTACTACAACCACCGCATTTGATCGCGATGACTTGTAGAGTAAGCTTGTCTCAGTACTATCAAACGAACTCAATGGATCCGTGGATAGGCTAACAGAAGCCACAGGCGTAGTGTATATACGAATTCATTATGGGATGGATGATACAGTTATTATTTTACGTAAGCTAGTGCTCTAGGTTCTCTCCGTCTCCCTTCTCGACTCTTGATACTCAAGTAGGCAACGAGTTTGCCAATAGATAGGGGGTATATATCTAATCTACTATATCAAGACAATATAAGACCTTGTTTACTAGCTGGTAGCACACCACCTGATAGCTTACCACTTGGCAGAACTATCGTAGGACCCTATATTGTGTATATAGCTAGGGGTTGCCTCCTGGGATGTTGAAGGCTCCTTGCGTAACATTGAAAGTCTTGCCCTGCCCCTATAGTTGGTCCTGACATTAGGAATATATCGGTTACTAGAACTTTTGTTGCACGGGATTATACCTAAATCTCAATGAATATCTAACATTGCCTACACATGGCTTAAAGGATACAGTGATAGTAGTAGTGTAGTACCCCTAGCTCCTCTGCATAATCTAGTTCACTTATAGTTTGACACCCAACCCGAGTACAAATGTGGACAAAAAGCACGCATTCCTAGCCTTGGAGTCTTGCCGTGTCCTGGGGTATAACCACTAGCACTACCTTGGCAAGTATCTGGTGTACCCTCAGGGCTAGCTAAGGAGCTAGGGAATATCTACCCCAGAGCTACCCCAATAACGGAGCATTTACCCGTGTGTCATCACTTTGTCAGCAACCAACTTAATATCAACTCCCATAGTTAGTGATGTAGAGCCCGTAGCTCTAGGGGGCTTAGGGGATTACATAATACAGCCCTGGCATTAATATTGACAGTTTTTAGGCATAGTTTAACTAGCTCATACGAAAAAGATCGGCAGCGTCACTATTACGGAATCGAGTCTGCATATTGATATGATCAAAGCCCGGACCAATCGATAATGGGAAGTGATCCTCCCAACTATGCAAGCTAAGTGGTTAAATCGCGCTAGGCATGGATTCTCACATGATGTAAAACTAGCTTGATAATGATTATGAGCATTAAATGATCCTTGAAAAGGCGGAGGCTCGTAATAGCCTCTTTTTTCTAGTTTTCTTTTGATAGTAATACGTCTCAATTCTGAACCCGTGCTGAGGGCCCTTGTGTGGTCCAGACTGATTTCCGCTAAGCCACTAGTTATTAATATTTCGCCCGGTTACATAAGCTAACGGTGCTACAACTTGGGGCATAAAGTAAATATCAGTTAGTTGCCTGAGATTAAAGATGCGGTTGCTAATAGTTTTATAGCTATAACAGTAGGATATCTTATAGTAAATTGTCAGAAGTAACCACTGTACCAAACAGCTAAAAGATTGGTAGAGTTCTCTAATCCAATTCTTTGACTAATAGTTTATTTCTAATAGGTGCAATACTAGAAGTAGGTTCAATAACAAACTGTACCTTTGATTGTGGTAGAATTATTCCTTGAGGAAAAAAGGACAAGGCTCGTTTGGCAAATTGGGGATTTAGGGGTTTTTTTTTTTTTTTCAGTTCCTTTTCTCCATGCACCTCTCTATTTGCGCACCAAACAACGAAGTTCACGCGTTGTTTGCGTTTGCCACCACCAGGTCACATCACCTAATTGTCTACTCAATCACTTGACCCTTGAATGACACACCCAATAGCCAACCCATCCATCTTGTTTTATTACGGCAGTTATGTAAGGGATATAAAAGAATTCAGTAATCTTGCACTATTATATTATTACTTGGGGAACAAGTCTAGGTATAGTGTAGTGAAGTGGTACCTTTATGATATATTACAGATGTGTTAAGCCGAGTCACCAGCTTTTACCAGCCCCCACAACCCCAACAGAAGTGGTTAGATACCTATCTATAAATATAGCTACCTACTTAGGTGTGATGCTAGGCTTCAAATGTAGTAGCTAGTTGGTATACCTACTGTTACGCCGGCGCGATAAAAATGGCGTACACTCAATCCCACCGATCGAACCTTTCAGCCTCCTTATTTATTATACTTTTATGTCACCCAGCCCCGCCCCGCCCCGGACTCCCAGTCCGTTGGTCTCTACGAAACTGCAGACCGAAATTAGCTGTCATCCTGGCGTATAATAATTCGGGCCGCTGACGGTCTGCATAGGAAGGATGGTAAAGTGGAGTCTGGCGGTTATATACCAGGTCGCCTGACTTGACTTACTCTGGTGTAAGGGTATAAGCCTAACCTTGTCAAGTATCGTGGGTCTGCGAGGCTTTGGACAGGGTAGCGCTCGAGCCAGTTGATGGCCTTTGCGGTAGGTATTTGGTGGAAGTACCTTGGGGTTCTGCGTGCCGAGTTATGGGTTAGCGTGAAAAGGGTACCTGACATTGGTAGGTTTTACTGGGCAAGCACCAAGTAGATACAATACAGGCCTGTGCTCTCTCACCGCCCGCCACCCGCCGCGTTTGATTTTCGTAACTCTTAACACTTGGACCAGTGTGGCCCAACGCGTCTCCCTCGAACCCCGTAGGTTGACGGCTTACCATGGACATTTCAAGGATCCGAGATCTAGAAAGGCAACTAAGAGAGTTGAAAGAGGAACGAGAGAGGGAACTAAGAGAAGAGAGAGAGAGAGAAGAAAGAGAAGAGAGAGAAGAGAGAGAAGAGAGAGAGAGAGAAGAGGAGCAAATAAGAGAATTGAAAGAGGAGATTGAAAAGCAAGCGGCGCAGCTTCGGCACACAACTCTCGACGAATACATCAAAGCTTGTCACAACCTTGCCCATACCAAGCTTACGATCGAGCCGGATCCGAGGAAGAGGACAGCCGGAAGTATATCGCCACCTGATGCCAAGTTATTCCCGCGTCGTCTCCTGCCGTGGACCGACTTTCATGACCAACAGAGCAAGATGCTCTCAAAGGTTTATCAGCACTTTGAGTATAAGAGGCCTTCCTTCGATAATATTGCCTATTTCGAGACTGTTGCAAACAAGACGCTGGAAGTACCCATTGGCGATGAGAAAATGCTAGAAGCCTTTCTCCATAACTGTGTCGAGGATCCGGTTCGTTGCATTGTTCACGAACTAAGCAGGTCGAGGGGGTTTCAACGTAATTTCAAAATCGGGAATGGTATCTTATTCGAGGACCATAATAAAGCCCTTGGTGGTCCCTCAGAGATATATTATAAACGGGAGCCCCTACAGAACCCCAGCCAGATCTGTACCTATCGGTACCAGGAGGAAGGAATAGAGAAGAGAACTGTCATTGCTATTTCGGAATACAAACCACCACATAAGCTCTCTCTTCTACAGCTTCGGGCTGGTCTGAAAGAAACCGACATGGAAGAAATTTTCGCGAACTACGAGATCCTGAATGATGAGGAAGCTACGCCTAGCCATTATGCAACCGAACTAGTTGCCTCGGCTATCACGCCAGTTTTCCATTATATGGTGAAGTCTGGCCTTGCGTACGGGCTCCTGACGACAGGAGAGGCCATCGTCTTTCTCAAGATCGACTGGAACAACCCCCATATACTCTATTACCATCTAGCTGACCCTCTCGAAGAAGTTTCCAGTCATAAGGACTATCGCTTTTACTCGGCCGTTTCTCAATATTTGGGGTTTCATCTTCTGGCTCTCGACGATTACTCATATCGCGCGCAAGACACCCGGAAGCAGGCGATTGATGGATTACTTACCTGGAGCGACGACTTTCGAGGAACCGCAAGCACAGTGTCGAAAGACCAGCATGAGCGTCAACTGACCTCATCCTCATGCAAGTCTAGAAGTCCTCATCCCCAAAATACGCCTAGCCCTAGCGAGCGGCAGTCTAGTCGGCGGAGCGCGAGGCTTGCAGAACGGCATTCAGACACCAGAGTGAGCCGATGCGACGCTAAAGGAGGCCTCACTAGTAAGCGCGGAGATCAAGGTAGCAACAGGAACGAATTTGAAGGGATGCCACATCAGGACCTGGAGTACTGCACTCAGAAATGCCTCCTTGGGCTGGTAAAGGGAGATATTCTGGACCCCGACTGCCCCAATCTCAGATTACACCAACGTCTAAACCCCCAGGGTGGCGTTGTCAATACCGATAGCGGGCATCCCATCAGCCACTCCGAGTTCCTTCGATTGCTGTCCCACCAGCTGAAGTGCACGCTCGACTATGGACTGACCTCCCTGGACACCGTCGGAGCTCGCGGGGCCCTATTTAAGGTCACACTCCTTGTGTATGGCTACACCTTCGTCAGCAAGGGCACGATACAGTCATTTATCCCAGATCTAGAGCATGAGGCCAGAGTCTACGAGCGGCTAACGGACGTACAAGGTGTTTACGTTCCCGTCTTTCTAGGTGCCATCAACTTGCAGTCAGTGGGCAGGGCGTACTACTACGACTTCAATGTTGATATTGTGCACCTGTCCTTTCTTTCCTGGGGCGGCCTCAGCCTGGATAACGTTCAACATCCGGATAGGCCTGTCTTACGGCCCATAGCGGTAGAAGCGATGAGAGCAATCCACAACCAAGGCGTGGTGCACAAAGATGCCCGCTACGAAAACGTACTTTTCAACCCACAGACGGGGCGGATCATGCTGATTGATTTTGAGCGCTCGCAGCTCGTTGATGCATCTTGGCCAATTCTGGATCATCTTGGGCCTAACGGGCGACGGCAGGGCCAGGATTCGAACCGAGAGACCGCGCTAGTTGATGGTTCTAGTGCTGGCAATCTGTCATCTCGGATAAAGGACGGCTTCTTAGCGGACTTGGAGGGAGTAAAAGCCGCCATATAGACTTCGATTATTGTCTGAGATTAATAGCGCTTCGTGTTGCCATTAGAGACGAGCTTATGGCGCTGGGATTTGGCGTTGTTCTTGATGCTGATTATGTGGAAGCTGTTCGAGGTTGTAATATATGGTCTTGCTATTGATATTGATCGTAACAAACTAATTTCTAAAATTAAATATAGAGTAGATTGTATTTTAAGAGTGTTGCTGAGCATGAGTAATTAGGATAAATATTACCTGCTCGCATTATATTGAGTAATATAACCGTGACTCCGTATTTATGAATATGGTTGGATGCTTTTATTATATCTTCTCCGGATATATAATGGTAGTACATTTACTGTTGTCTTATTAATGGCTATAATTTAATAACCTACTTTAATTCATTTTGCAAAACCTTGCATAGGGGCGGTGGTGTTGCTAAGCCCATAAGTATTGTACATATTTCTCAGACTTATACCCTCGAAACTTAATCCCAAGATGAAGGATGCGATGGAATCCCAAATTAATGATTGCGTCTAAATTCCGAGTGGTAATAGTCCACGAAATAATCCCTATAACATGGCGTATGCCTATGAAGTTATAGAAGATTCTAGTTTTAGATGTTAAAGCTCTTTTGAACGATATGGTCACTGATCAATGCGGATCAATAGAATAATAAGATCGATAAATAGACGTTGCTAAATTCACATAACCATATTTCTCGTTCCCACGCAACGGCCATCGCCACATGCACATGACTGTCATTGACTATGCCCAACAGGAAGCTAACACTCTAGAGGCTTCCACACTAGCCCCTCAACGACATCTGAACGCGAAATTCAATCATGCCCGTAATGGCTTAAACTTAAGAGACATCCCATTTGCCGCCTTGACAGCAATCGCACCGCTGGGGACCTTCTTCTCGTCCGAGGCTAACTCCCAAGAGAAGGTATAAATCATGGAGGCGAGCAGACAGCGCATCTCTGCTCTGGCGAACCCTTGTCCGATACAGCTCCGTGGCCCGGAAAGGAATGTCATGAAGTCGTAGTTGCTATTGGCGCCGCCGTGCGAGTTCGGCTTGCCAGATGTGATCCACCGCTCGGGGCGGCACTCGTCTGCCTCGGGCCCCCAGAGCTCGGTAGAGTGGTTCATCTGCCACACGGGGATGACTACGTTGACGCCCTTGGGGATGACCTGGCCTGCTAGACTCGTGTCGCGGATGGCGACCCGCATCGTCATGGGGATTGTAGGGTACAGGCGCAGCGATTCGTTCATGATGCCGTTGACAAGGGGCAACGACTCGAGGATGTTAACCAGATCAGCGGGGTTTTCGACTTTTAGGCCCCCGGGTAATGCCTGGCGGACTTCTTCGCGAACTCTGTCCTGGAGTTTGAGATCCTTGGCAAGGAGATAACATGACCAGCTTAGAGTAGCTGCCGTGGTCTCGTGTCTGGTATATATAAGCTGCAGTTAGCAAAGTATACTTCGAGAGCGTATTTGCGGCCTCTAGGCTTTAGTTGAAAGGGTTGTTATAGGGGATGCGTACCCGGCAGCCAAGAACGTTAGCATCTGGTCCCTTAGTTGTTCATCGGAAAAGTTGCCCGACTTGATGAGTACCGACAAGAGGTCAAAGTGGTCGTCCTTCGAGTTGGCGATTGCGGCCTTCTTCTCCTCCACAACCGACATGCAAATAACACGAAGAGATTTAGCGAAGCCAATGAACTTCCGTACCACTCTCGACGGGATGTGCTTTACGAAGGGCACCCCAAATAGGATAGCGGCCGCGGCGAACGTGAGATTTTCAGGGGTTGGGATAAGCGCCTTGAGGTAGATTTCGAGAAGCGGATCTTCAGCATCGTTCAGCGTGTCGAATTCTCGGCCTACGCCTGCCACGCCAATGATATCCAGGGTCACTCTGCTAATCCAACTTGAGATGTCGATGATCTTGGAATCTTCACTCTCACTGGCCTGAAGGGCGGCCTCGAGCTTATCGCACATCAGGACGGACTTGCCCCACATCATGGGGTATAACTCCTTGATGTGGCGGAAGCTGAAGGCTGGGACGGAGTGCTTTCGTAGGATTTTATGCTCGTCACCCTCGACCATGACAAGCCCATCGCCGAGGATGAGTTGTAGGACTGAAGCAGGCCTCGGCGGTTTGATGAAGTCGTAGGCTTTGGTGACGAGTAGATCCGCCAGCATCCGTGGTTTAGTGATCAATACTTGATTGTCAAAAGCACTGAGGTTGAGCATATCTTGGTCTGGGTACTTCTTGATAAGATCCATAAACAAGGATCCTGGCGGCTTGTCAATCACCACCAGGCTCCGTTGGGCCGCACTAATGAAGCTCTAAGTAATCTCTGTGTGAGAACATGATATATACACCTCCCGGAAAACTTCATGTATGGTTGTATACTTACTCTTGGGCCGGCCATATGCTTTAACGGGCTAAAGAGGCTGGGGTAAATAAAACCCCAGAATAAAAGGGCGAAGGCATAGTTGGCGAGAAAGATGATGATTGGTACTTCTAGGTGAGGGCCTAATGTGAAAACTCTGGAAAAGATATCTGGGTGGAATCTGATGATGAAGAAAGACTCAACCGCAGCCGCGAGGGTGAGGCTCCTAAGGCCGAAAATCTGAGCCACTACGCCCATCGTGAGGCAAGTAAGAATGCAAGAAAGGTGGTCGAGAATAAGAAGGGAACAGCAGGATCGGCCAATTGTGCTGATACAGATAAGATAATATGTGTACACTGGCAGCAAGTGTTCAACTATCAAGAATATGTTCTGAAACCATGGGGTTCAACTTCTCAAATAGTCGTTTATAGGTCTTCGACTTCTGAAAGATCTACTTGCGCAAGTCAAGCACATGGGAGTAGCATGCTAGTAATGGGAAACAAAACGTCACTGAAGTTTTTCAGGCAGCACCAAAATAATCTCGGGTCTGACAAAGAGAGCTAACGAAACCCCTCCCAACAATACACAACGTTTTTTACCATGTGAAGCTCCAAGGAATTAGAAAACTAGTCCAGCGCCCCTCCAGTGGGGTTGCCGGGACATCAATAACGATGATGATCGCATGGCTTCTTTTTTTNGCGCTGGACAGGTGGGCCGATGCTCGAGTGACACCAATGAGGTGCATAGGAAGCTCGCCAGGAACTCCTTAGGCATACATGCTAGAGGTTCATGTGATCAGCGTGGTTGAGCGTTAGGATGGATGTTGTCGATCAAGGCTAAAAAGTAATTGTCGAGTTCCTGACTGGATAACCTTTGATAAGTCTGTAAGCGTCGGCTATTCTGCCCAAGAAAGAAACAACCCCTCTTGGGTCTAGTTTGCGAGCCATTGGTACTAAATGAGGTTAATTGAACGTTCGGATCTTGATCGACCGCTTTGGGGAGACGCTATTATCAACAGTGCACTATTTGGAGAGGACGGTATGCCTAATCCGGAAAAACCTTATTCGATGGCCTGGCTCGGTTGATCAATCCTAACTATATCGGTAAGATGTCATCCCTTGTAGTGTGGGAGTACAACTTTATACTTAGTAAGCCTACCTCCTAACATGTTAGCTTACAGTACTTGCTACTACAATAAACATATCAGCAGACTGGAGTAAACTCGTACTATGGTTTTTTGGTTTGATAGACATAGAGGACAGCAGTAACCTGGGCATGGAACAGTGTCTTAGATTAAGTAGATAGTACTATTGTGGCTTCTGGTGGAGGGTTCTCCACCATACTGGTAACCGGGTGACTGACCCACTACCTATGACCATCCACTAAGGAATTGGGTATATAACCGCACAGTAGAAGGGAATACTTCCCTTCCTACTCTACAGGATAGAGCAGTTACCAATCAGAAGATCTAATGCCAACGTAGCAATTACTAGGTGTAGGATCCATCTGAAGGGTGACCAATAAAGCACACTATTTGTTGTAGCTGTATACTTATACCTATATCGGTATAATTTCCACTAGTAAGTACATATTACCTAAGGCAGTGGAGCCCCCGCAAAATAGCTTTGTCACTCTTCCCCAGCTTACTTAGTACTTACTTGATTAGGTTTACGGTAGTCTCGCAAAGTGACCAGGCATACTGCAGGGCACCTATAAAGATGTTATAGTATGTAGTATATAACACCTATACCGAATCTCAACATTTTCTATACGCTATAACGGCTCAGATAACCACGTGGGATTACCCACAAAATAAAATCATCGGGGGCTTCGCAAGCCAGGACCGAAACGAGGCGGAAGACCCCATCATTACTTTCGGCGGCGTACTAAGCCTTTCGCTCTATATTATATGTGCTTGATGGGATACACGACGGCACTACATGTCCGCACTGGGCACGCTGATTATCTCGAAATGATAATTAAATAGGTATCCTGCCAGTAACTACAATTTGGCCTCGAAGACGAGCACTATGAAATGATAAGATGAAAATGATAGACTGATTACTTAGATATCCGTCCAGAACAGCACATTTTACAGTATAGTGCTCCGAATAATCAATCTATGAGCAAGTGCAGGAGTGATGGGGCCCCGGCCTCTTGGCTTAATGGGCTGGAAAAGTCTTGTTCAACAAGATGGGTGGTATTGGTGTGACTGCCTCACGAATAGGCAGCAATAATATCACAGCATAAATCTCAAGCCTCCAGTGCTAGGCCGCCCGCCTGTTCCGCCCACGGGATGGCTGATCTGACGCCAATGCCGGTTTTCATGCGGTTTAGTATGTTTTGGCTGCATGTCCTCTGCTCGGGCGTCGCATACGCGCAGTACGTCACCAATCTCAGCGGCTGGAAGACGACCAGCGAAGCAGCCC
>JAPUUL010000026.1:0-38933 GCA_029590625.1 Lasiodiplodia mahajangana | reverse complement strand
GGTCCCTCTCTGTGCCCAACTTCGATTCCTCCCTTCTATTTCTCAGCCCAACACCGCACACACCGCACATTGTTTCTGCCCAACTCCCACTGCCCTACCTGACGACTATCCACTCTCCACTGCCAGGCCCTATAGTTGTTGTTGCTGTTGTTCCTCGACACTGCCATATTATCGTTGCTCTCTTGCTTTTTTCCATCGTCACAGACTATTACACGACAGTCAGTTCACACTCAAAAAGGATCCATCAGGCCGTCTTCCCTTGAAGTGTTACCATTTCCCAGGACCTCTACTACTACAACGCCCGTGGTCAACAACAGCCAGTCTTAACACAGTCCACAGGAGTAAAAACATCAGTCCTAGTCACCGAGAACACAGTCTCGCAGATCCACAAGGAATTGATGCCCGTTATTTTGCCATAGGATTCAGGAATTTTATATCCCACAGGACCTCATGGCCAATATGATTGCTCCACGAGGAGACAGCATGGCTGCTTTCAACTCACTGGATCTAGAAGATGTCCACACTCCCGCGAGGTATTTTGCATTGATTTTTTTCATTTTCAACCGCTGTTTTTGGAGCATCGTTTTCATTTTTCGGCTGTCATGTTGAGCGATCAGTCTTGTAATAGTTCTCATTGTCTATTTTTCCCGAAACCTGGGCAAGTGCTCTATACCACAGACATACTACCATTTCAACCCAAGGTTTTCATTCCAGGATAACGGACCCTTATGTCAACCCAGGAGAAAGTGATATCCGGAACACCCACATGGTTCGACCTACCAGGTCTCTGGACTGAGCCGGAGTCCTTCCACCGGATAAGCACTGTTGACGGCATGCTGGTCAAATGCTGTTAGCTTCGCTCACAAGAAATAATTTTAAGACGTCAAGTCTCAAAAGGTAGGTGTCGACCACAACGCCAATGACATTCGACAGTCCGCCAGATGATATTGTACCAGCCAATTTGTACCGAGGATATGCCCATGGATAACCCTGATTTTTGCGCGCTTGCATAAGGAATCGAAGCCGGACCGGTCAATCTGCTACCTCAACAATCCCATGGACTGTTCAATTCGACTGTATGTTACTCTTCCCAGGTTACATTTCCACCTGTTGTTTCCGTTTCATCGCTACTTGCTTTGTTCGGTACTGTGGTGTGTAAGTGTGTATGAGCCTACAAGGAACCCAGGACTTCGCCCCGGTAAGGAATTTACAAACGGACCGCTTTCCCAGCTCCAAGGAGTTTCAGCCCTGATTTTATCCACACGCGCCTGGAACAGCCCGTTAGATGGATTCATTCGACACCCGAAGGCCTTGTGACCACTGGATGCATGACGGATCCTTTCATACCACCATTATCTTCGCGCTCACAGCTCATCGTCTTAATCACCAAGGCCACCAACGTTCTCCAACCAGCCGTCTTTTCCTCGTTCATGTTCCGGCAAGGGTACCCTGGATAATAGCACCGATTGTTCTGGTTTTCGAATTTCTTTTTTCTCTTCTTAATGTTATCCTTACCCTGGACCCGCGGACGAGTTTGAAGACCGTCTGAACACCCCGGATGATAAACTGGAATAGCCCTGTTTTTCTGTGAAGCGTCAAACGACACACCAGTTCGGTCTGTACATAATGGCCCAACCCACTCTTCAATGGTACCTAGAGCTAACCGAGCTGAATAACAGGTCAAAGTTGCGCCGAGCTGTAATTGTTTCTTTTGTCATTGTGCTTCGGGGTCTTATTTGTTTTGCCATTGGGTACCGAAAAGCAGCACACTAACCATGCCCTCAGTGACTACAGCGCATATTCCCAAGGAAATTTGCTCTCTACTGCCAGTGGACATTTCATTTATTCTCAAACAGCACATACAGACCTCAATGGTCAAGTATGGGACGCTCCAGCAGAAGGTACACAGGACTTCCACGCGGATGAGGATTTCCACTTTTATGGTCAGATTACCCCGAGAGGACAGGATCAGAATGAAGCCCTGGATGATATGACTAGCAAATGGATTGCTTCCGAGCAGGCAATGCCCACCACTGAGCCAATGAGGCGGATCGGCTCTCAAAGCTCGTCTAGGAGCTCCAAGATTAGGCCCGTGAAGCCTTCATCACATAAGAGCCGCCCTCGGATACTCTCCACTGTGTCCCAAGGCCCGCACATGTCTGACTTTGACCTGTCAGGCAATGCAATGGATGGATATCTTCTCGCTGATGATGCCCAGTCCGTGGCATCGTCCACCATGTACTACCCGTTGCCCATGAGCGTTGGTTTACCCTTAGATGGCTTACCTACAGATGGAATCTCGTATTCCCCTTCTTTGCTTGCGTCGGGTTTGGCGCACCAGCATATTGACCCTGCACATATGCAGTTGAAATTCGACCCAAGTGTCGCAGGTAATTCTCCCAGCGCTTCATGGGGTTCCCTTAGCCCAGAGTCACGGATTTCTTCGCCTGGAGTTCCTGAGGATACATGGTCTACTTCAGTTCCTATGGGTTCGTCGCCAACACACACTAATGACTCTTCTCCAGTCATGGACGGAACGTCGCCTAGGTATGTTTTTACACAGCTCGCGGATCCTATACAAATTCCATCTGACCTAGGTGCCGGAACAGTCTCGATCGCCAAATGGGAATGATGACCACTGAAGATATCAATGGACACATTCTTGCAGATGACATGTTTGCACTACCGCCATCCTTTTCCCGCCGCCCCAGTAACGACGGCGAATCTTCTGCAAGGGATCACCCCTTGTACAAGAATGCCTACCCCAAACCAGATGGACTTTTCCATTGCCCATGGGAAGGGCAGGCCAGCTGCAACCACAAGCCTGAGAAGCTAAAGTGCAACTATGAGTATGAACTCCTTCACCGCAGCGCCCGTGAGTTTACGTGACCTAACCTTTTATGCAACAGCAAATTTGTCGACTCTCACTTGAAGCCATATCGATGCAAGGCTGAGGCCTGTGAGAATGCCCGATTCTCCTCTACTGCTTGCCTACTACGTCATGAACGTGAGGCACATGCTATGCATGGTCACGGTGATAAGCCCTATCTTTGCACATACGATGGATGTGAACGTGCCATCCCTGGGAATGGATTCCCACGACAATGGAATTTGAGAGACCACATGCGACGTGTCCACAATGACAACGGCAACTCTCTCAGCGCGCACACCGGACCTCCCCAGCCTACCCACGGATCGTCCACTCAGTCAGCAAAGGGCCGAAAGCGAAAGAACAAGGATTCCATTGATTCTAGTTCTAGCAGCCGCAAGCAAGCATCCAAATCCGCTCAAGCGGCTGAGGCTGCAGCCGCCGCCAAAGCTGCTGAGCAGCCGCTGATTGACGAATGGTACCAACATCAAAAGGCTCTCCAATCCTATCTGCAAGTCTACAACAGCCCTGATGCCATTGACCAAGTTGAGGGGATTGAACTTGCCACCACCCACATGACAGCCATGGGGAAGATCTCCAGGAAATTACATCATACTAAGAAGAGCGCCAAAGAGACTTACCATCACCGACGGTCTTATGTCCACCATGCTGGCTAGATGAAGGACCTAACCTAAGCACTAGCAACCTTCGTTGTCTTTGCATACCCAATCCTTCGTTTTGGTGCCATGACCCAGCCATGAGCCCAATGTGAGCTAACTAAGCCTTCTGGAGGTGCAAGTGCATAACACATTTCATCTTTTTTCTCGTCACCCGGTCCGTCGGCCGGCTACGAGAGCCTATACTGTCCCCTGTCAGCGATGGTGAGGGAAATCATCGCTGTCGCCGAACAATTCGGCATTAGTTAGGGACTATTGGACTACAGCCATTCGCTGTAGAGAAGCCTGGATCTGAAACCAAGGAGGCCCAAAACGCTCCGCGAGGCGGAGGAGGCGGAATTCCAGGTCACCAATCGCTAATACCCAGGATCAGCGATTGTCTCCTGCTCGCCGGAGAGGAACCAGCGCCGCGATGGCGGTTGCATTTTGTGGTTGATTGTTTTTGTGACATTCTATGCCCAGGAGGCGCAAGGATCGTTGACAATTGTATGATTGGGCTAGTTGTTGGAGCCCATGATCGAAGCTACCGAGTAGCTATCTTGACCCCATCCGCTCCTTAGTGATGGATCCCTTTGTTTACAGGTCTGCATGCAAATGCAATATGGTTAGGGTGTTATTATCATTATTTTATTCTATTTTGGTTCCGGTCGGAAAGGTGTTCTTGTTTGGACGCCACATGGATTGCTTAGCTAGTTTGACTTTACTATTTGCTTTATTCCTTTGCACACATGCAAATGATCTAGTGACCCAAGAAGCGCCTCAGTAGTGACAAGCCATTCTATTCACCGATAGCCGAGTGATCCCCTAAATATTGCCAACTAAGCCTCTTCCAAAACCAGTATTGCTACAATATTCTTGTACGTTTGTGAGTTATGATCTTGGTTGCTTGGGAAACCAAGTACATATCCCTTCTTGAGACCATTATTCCCGGGCACCGATACATTAAAGGAACATACCTCTCTACTTCCCCCGCTCCCAAGAATCTTAAACCCAATATGAATGAAACAGCAACCAAAACGTTCTCACCTATCAGCCGACGCATTTCCCTATGGTATATTTATACAAGGTGGCTTCGGGCCTCCGTAGGTACAGGTTTTCGCCAATTTTCTTTCTTCGCTTTGACTATACTATCGCAGCGAGTCCACCGTAGCCGGGCATACGTGTGAGTCTAAAAGTCCCCTGGCTGAGGATTTCGACTGATGGTAGCTAGCGATAAGTTATGTATGCCAATATCCCGGTGTGGCATCGTTGGAGAGAGTGACAATATGCTATTGTCACTTGAGATACTCTTATACTCATCGTGCCTAGTCTCACGTAGTTCAAATGCTTTGAAAGACTTTGTCCGCTCTTGAGTGAACTTCGTTATGCTAGCCACAAAGCTTGTAAATAGGGGTTTTGTAGCTGGCACCGAGGCGCATATCTTATGGTATTGATTAGTTAACTTCAGGTTGAAAAGGGCTGCAGACAAGGGGATACTCACGATGCCTAGATGAAGCTCTATCAAACTACTGAGCCATACATACCAGGACTGCCAGGTCGTATCGTAGTCCGCGGCGGTGAGCTGAAGCCATGTGAAATATGTTCTAGCGATCCCCACGGAGCTTGCGATTAGCCCGATGCCGAAGAGACTGACTACAATCACGCGCTGCCGGGAAGATAATTGGAATGTCATTGTTGCTCGGATCGGAAGTAAGACTACGATGAAGTCCGTGATTGTGTTGATGACTAGGTAGAACACTCGGGGTTAGTTATTGGCATCTTAAGTAGCATTTAGGAGAATTTTGGAAGTTCCTAGGCATAGCTCCAACGAATAGGAAAAGCCTATGCTCTAGGAATCGGCAACAAAGGAAAATAGCCCCTAGATATACTCACTGTTGGCGGATATGAGGTGGGCCTCCTCGTTGATACAATAGTCTGAAGTTTCGGATATCGTCCAAGCCGACGAGATTGGCCTGTTATGATAAGTTGATGACCGTTTATGAGGCCGGTGATGGTGGTGGAAGATTCGACGTACCAGCATTGAAAGATCTCTACGATAATGAATATGAAACAGTTGGCGGAGACCAAAGCCGCGAGAATCAGGACAGCTGCATGCTCAATCTTGTTGCCCGAGGCAGCCGTCAAACGACGGACCATGGCAAGTATAGAGAGCTTGGTGAGGCTCGTCGCCAAGTCGAATAAGAATAAGTGTATCAGCCTACATAATGTAAGTCACTGTCAAGGCGGAATGAAAACGAATCGTACGCTAGAAGTAGATTCGGACTTAGAAACTTGGGCTCAACGTCCCATATGTGGCGGCCCCATTGAAGAAGTTCTTGGGTGACAATTCCTGTGATGGTAAATGCGGTTGCAGGTACCTGTCTACTTTAGTATCTATAATGCTCCCTATAACTGAATGGCCAACGTACGTATGCTAGGCAGATGAACGTGTCGTCCAGCCCGAATCCGTTTGTCAATCGTTTGCGCGAGTATAATCGAATAGCTACAATAATTGTGACCAAGGCCAGCAATATTGACCCGATAATTTGTCCAGCAGGAGCTCTTGACTCTGGATCTCGGTAATTTGGCCTGGGCCAACTGGCGACGACCTCAACCGGGGGTATCTTCATTTTCCGCTGAGCTTTGGCGTCTCTGAGAAATCTCTAGGAGAAAGAGGCAGTTGGCAGCATGGGAATAGAAGAGCTCCTATAGGTTACTCCTGGGGAAGATCAAGATCACCAAGGCAGCGATGCGGGGAGATATAACTGATTATACTAATATCATTTCGACTAAAGAACACCTAACTGCTTTGCTGTGGGCCTTGGATCGTGAGTGACATACGGGACAACCATGTCTATGACGTACGATTGCCTCTGGAGGGCGACTCAATTCTCACTTTTACACTGATTCACTGTTCTCGTTGCTGCGCGAGCTAGGTTATACCCAGGCAAGTGGGCCGTTATGTTTGAGAGATTATCGTTCACTTGGATGTGACGAGTGTTCAACCCTGTCCCGTGCCTAGGACCAGGTGGTCCGAGTTGAGGCTTGGGTGTACCGGGACAATCATTTTCGAACTATATGCCGCCTCCTAAGGCATCAAACTACTATCCTGTGTCGGGCGTCGGTGGCGATGCCGTTTTTTTGGTACTGTCTCACTGTCGGTCAACCTCAATGTCGGGTGAGGGTTACTAACTGCGGCCGCAAAACCAGATAATAACTCTGACAGTATCGGCATCCCGACTCCCTACGCGGATGAGTTCATTTATTACATTGACGAATCGCATCTGGATGGACAGGATCTCGACTTTAGCGAGAGGTCACTTGCTACCTTCGTATATGTCAATCTTCTTGTGATAATCTCTTCGGCGCGGCGTAGGGAGGTCGTTTGGGATATGTTGGGTGTCTATTGCCGTTGTGCTCGTCTCGCGGCGGAGCCCGAAACGTTATGTTTCACTGAGTGGGAGCGAGATGACGCTGGACTAGCTGGTATGGACGTGATCGGATTTCTTGAAACGCCATCCGGAGCAGAGTGGGTGGTATTCCGTGTGGCCGTGTCGGAGAACATCGGTCCATTACACTTTCTCCGGAGCGTGTCTAAGCTCAAACGGGAGTGCCCGTATCCTCAGGCGTGACTTAATATGCATAATATCCTCTTCACCGAGTCGAGAATGGTTCCATAACGCCATCCGAATAATCGAAATGACGAATTATCCGAATGGCTGAGTGAACTTAAAACGAGGCCGCTAGGAATTGCGGCTACTTACAGGTACCTAGGTAGTTTAAGAGGTAGGTTAGATGTTTTGAAACCGCTAGGGACCTTGGCTATGGAAAAGGTTCCATTACCTGGGATGTGGCTTGAATGCCAATAGGTCAACATCGAAGGTAAGCTTTGTGGCTGAGTGGCCTACCAATCGGGTTAAGTGGGGACCTTCCGAATTCGGGTTTAAAACAGAGTTCCCTACCCGAACTCCGACATGAGTCCTCCCCGCTCAGCACGTGACGCCCACACAAAATAATTTCGTGGAGGGGCCATCTAGCTAAATATCTCTCCACCACAACGAGGCCTGTCTATTTCTCTCTTCAGCGATCAACGAACGCAGTAGTCCAACACCATTAGATCATCTCTACTGGAAGACTGTCAATATGTCTAAGATCACAGTCGGTCCGTCGCGATGATCCCCATACGTTCTCCATGACGAAATGCTAATCCTGCGACAGCCGGAGTGCGTTCCCAAGTCGAGGAGCTCCTCGACTACTCTACCAACACCAAGAAGCGTAACTTCCTCGAGACCGTCGAGCTTCAAATCGGCCTCAAGAACTATGACCCTCGTATGTCGATTCGATGTCTGCCCGAATCACTCTACATCCCGTCTAACACGTTACAGAGCGTGACAAGCGTTTCAGCGGCACCATCAAGCTGCCCTCGATCCCCCGCCCTAACATGAGCATCTGGTATGTTTGTGCTAGCCGACTAGAACCGTGTGCGTAACAACAATGATTAACGAAGGACCGTACAGCATTCTCGGTGACCAGCACGATATCGATCGTGCCAAGCACGGTGGCATCGATGCCATGTCTGCTGATGACTTGAAGAAGCTCAACAAGAACAAGAAGCTCATCAAGAAACTTGCGCGCAAGTACGACGCTTTCGTCTGTTCCGAGGCCCTCATTAAGCAGATTCCTCGTCTGTTGGGACCTGGATTGTCGAAGGGTAAGAATCACCGAAATGCCATCAACGACCACAGACGTGCTAATTACTCTATTTCTATAGCTGGCAAGTTCCCTACTCCCGTCTCCCACGCCGACGATCTCACTGGCAAGATCAACGAGGTTAAGTCCACCATCAAGTTCCAGCTGAAGAAGGTTCTCTGCATGGGTGTCGCTGTCGGCAACGTTGGCATGACTCAGGACGAGCTTGTTGGAAACGTTATGCTCGCCATCAACTACCTTGTCTCGCTGCTGAAGAAGGGCTGGCAGAACGTTGGTAGCCTGACCATTAAGGCTACCATGTCGCCCCCCNAAGCGTCTCTACTAAACAGCTCTTTTGGGTCACTGGAGGATGTAGTCCTGGTATTGCTGCCACTTGATGTGTTGTGCGCACACGATCGATACTAGATAGTCAATAAACGCGAACCTCCAACCAATATGATCCCTATTTGATT
Organism: Lasiodiplodia mahajangana; assembly: GCA_029590625.1. Taxonomy (NCBI): domain Eukaryota; kingdom Fungi; phylum Ascomycota; class Dothideomycetes; order Botryosphaeriales; family Botryosphaeriaceae; genus Lasiodiplodia; species Lasiodiplodia mahajangana. The sequence goes on along the minus strand of JAPUUL010000026.1, from coordinate 30,246 downwards.
ATGCGAGACCGTCACACAATTTCTAGTATATCCTTACCTGTGTACGCGTAACAGGCTTGTAGATTTCAACATACGGCCGATGTTTGATGCGTATTGCAGTACATGAGCCGGTAAGCGGAAACTACCACTGGCAGCTGTATTGGCCGCCACTCTGAAAGAGATTGATCACACATTCAGGTCCCCCGTGGCAATTCAGAATACGCCAATGGAGTTAGTTTCCAAGCAAATTCTACGTGGCTCGCTATGCTATATTTTATTCAATGCACAATGCGCAAAGCGAGTGCAATTTATCATGTATGAAGCACCCCACAGTCCCGAACCTGGAAGAGCTGGCGTCGGCGGCTGATTGGGAAGGGTGCCTTACTAGAATTTTCTGGAGGAGGCCGGGAACGGAAGGAAACTCATTGAAAGAAATGAAGAATAACCCTCAGCAAGCCGCCGTAGCGGAGCCTTCTTTGTAGGTAATAAATTTAACATTTGACGATGATAGATTTATCCCATACTGATGATGAGGAAAGAAAAGGAGAAAAGAAGAAGAGAACCCTGGCAGCCTGGGCGCAAATTTATACCTAGCTTCGTGCGGGGCTGGTGCGTTCGCTCGTTACAAGCGTGTGGTGGGGGACGAGGTTCCTTAGTGGTCTGTGCTTGTGGCTGGGTTTGACGTGGCGTAAATACAGCATACAACAAACAGACTATTCGATCTCACGATGCTAACATGTGACATGCATGCTCGTCAAGTCTCTATATTCATCATATCTCGTTGTCGATGCTCATCCTAGGTATCTCTATATGCGCGTGTCTAGCAAAGCAAGATCTATCTAAATAAGTCTCGTAGAATCCTTCTCTATAGCCCAATACCGGTTCAGTTCTATGGCACTTAGAAGCAGCCTCATGGCCATGCTTTCAAATTTTGGGAGAGGCGCTCAGGTAACCGTCAAGGACGGCCGCCATTAGGCGATTTGCGATGGCAGTCTGGGGTGGAATGCGTAGTTTGGACTTGTCTCCTTCAGGTAGAGGGTCTCCAAAGGCGACGGCGCCACCAGTCATAGCCTCCCTCACTTCGTCCAACGTGTACCATTTAGCATCCTCGAGCTCCTGGTCGTTCCCGAGATTGATAGTCTCTCCATCTGGCGTCGCTTGGCCTATTGCGCCAATCATCAGGTTCGCCGGGTAAGGCCAGGGTTGGGAACTATGGATGACGACGCGACCGACATGGACACCACTCTCTTCCCATGTCTCTCGTCGCACCGCTTCCTCAATAGACTCCCCGGGCTCTAGGAATCCCGCGAGCGTACTGTACCATCCCGGCGGGTATCTCTTGCCCCGACCGAGTAGTAATTTCGTGCCGTCAGCCGACACAATCGCCATGATTACCGTGGGGTCCGTCCGTGGGAAGCTTAAATTGCTGACACCATGCCTCGTAGGGCAGTCGGGCCGCTTCTTGGGCTCACCGCCCTCGGGAATCCCGGCGAGGTCTGTAGGCGGGCACGTTCGCTTCATCCCAGCGTTGATGGACATGGTTCGTTCACCACATCCGCCGCAGAAAGGGCTCCGAGCATTCCAATCTAGCAATGCACGAGCCTGGGCGTATATTGCCGCTATCTCACACATCAGCTTACTCTATTATAAATACGCATACAACAGACGATGTACTTACCCTCAGGGGCGTTCAAAGTGAGTAGTCGGCCTCCTGGAATGAAAGACACTCCTTGCTTGGCCTTGACGGCTTCGATCACGCTCTTGGCTTTCTCTTCGATAGATCCCTTGGGCGTCACATCGATAGCAAAGTAGGGGTTGCCCTTGTACTCGCGGTATGTGAAGCCCGTCTTCTTCTCATCGAGGCCAAGAAATAAGATGATAGGTTGAGTAACAGCAGAATTGAAGCTCTTGATCTGTTCTTCCTCGGTCTGCTTGAAAGGGTCCGGGCCTGTCAAAGAGACGATATCCTCCTTGCCAACATAAGCCAGATTAGCGTTGTCTTTGGCGAGTGGAGAGTAGTTGTCTAGGAGCAAGAAGGATGTCGATGGATGAGCAAAAGCCGCATTCAGGAACGCGTGGTCTGTTCGCAGAAATGATACTCGGTTCAGTGGACTGCCAGAAAAGTAGTTGACGACCTCGCGGCCGAATTTACGTGACAACATGGAGTCGTCTGCGGGGAGGATCGGCAGATCCGGGATTGCTGTGCTCATCACGACAATAGTCTGGAAATTCTGTCTTGAAGTCGATATCCGTCGAACAATCTAGTGATATGTTATTGTTGAGTATAAAATGCTTTATTTGAATACTACTGCGATATAGACGCCGCCGTTGTAAGTCGAATTACGATTGGGAAATAAATAGTGCGATATAAATTGAAAGGCTCGAATACAGCACTCATAAGCTGAGAAGTGCGAGGCCATCGGAGATGTCTCACTTTGGGCCACGCTATATCCGAACGCCTCGCTAAGTGGATTCGGTGGGGGGCTTCTCACGATACAGATGGCGGAGATTCTCCAATGGATTACCAATCACGAGAGGAACACTGCCGAAAGCATTCCGGGGTTCCATTAAACGCGAAGTCGAGTTGTGATGGCATTTATCGTGTAAATCCGTGAATACTAGCCTAGCAACAATATCGTTTAATAGATAATCCGATTAACATAACATCTATAGCAATCATGTATACTATAAACAGGTTACAAAACCTGAGCTCTAGGCATGGGGACGCAGAGCGACAAACTCATACGCATGACAGTCTGACAAAGAAACAGTTGCTCCTTGGCCAGTTGATTCATAACATGGCACATGGCACATGATCACATAATCTTCTTTCTGTTGCCGACCTGCCTAGGTACCCAAGAAAAGCCCGAAAACAAAAAACTGCAGTAACAACGAGACAGGCACCAATGTTTAAACAGGCGTCGGTTGGAGAAAACGTCATCCACGAATCTCCTTTGCGCTTAACATACAGCTTACAGCTAAGGACCTAAGGTATGCTAGGTAGGTCCCGCTGAAGAATGGGAAAATGGTGCAGGGTCCCCCGCAATCAACACGCAACGTGTAAGCGTGGAGTCCGGATTCCAGCAGTGCGTCATAGGGGACGCGCTATCGCTATCGTGGATGTGGCTCCATGGCACCAGGTAATGTTACCATGTATTGCCCAGACAGGTAGCTCAGACCCCTGGAATCGGGCCATATTTGGCTGAATCTAAACCGGGGGGGCAAATGACCATTTTTAGCTTGCAACTAGAAAGAAAATTCCTGCTCGATGGAAAAGCCTGTACAGTACCTAATTCCATCTATCTACTTAGGTATCGCAGTTCAGTCAAGCAAGTCTTCGAGTCTTCTTGTCTTCATGTCTCCAAGTCTTTTTCTCGCTGCGCGCTGAGAGGTTATATTACGCATTCACTCGTCCCTTTTAGGCATTGAACCTAAAAAGTACCAACACACTTCGTTTGAACAGTTTAAGTTTGGTCGGGTCAGGAGACCTATCTATACGTACCAAAGTACCTACTTTAAGCTTATATATTGGCTCTTCCGTGTGTCTCAGAACTCAGTACTCTTGCTCCTCCAATGACGGTTCCATTTGACTGCTAGATCTGGGTCTGTGATATATATTCCCTTTTGCGGACGATCTATGTGAGCATTTGGATAGTCTACCTATAGTATTATCGTGTTACACTGGTCGAGGCTCTTCTCCACCGAAACAGATAGTACAAACCAACGAGGCCAGACAGCGTCGCAGCCTCGGTTGTTACTATCATTATTACTATCAAGATGGCACCGCCCACAGGGCCTTTAAATCTCGATGTCGAGGCGGTATCAGGTATTTGCGGGTAAGATTGCTGACTTGTCCCTTTCTTTTATTTTCCTCTTTTTTTTTTTTGTAGTCTCAACCGTCTCGCCTTTTGACTCTAGAGAGCGCCTGCTTGCGTAACGATCGGCTTTCCCACTAACATTGGCATCCCTACACAGCTCCATCTCCATCGCCGCATGGGTGGTTGTCTTCTCCCCCCCAAATAATAGAAAACTTCCGGCGGAACTCTGCGGATGGGCTCTCCGTCCAGTTCATCATCATATGGTTATCAGGCGATGTCTTCAACATTCTCGGCGCCGTCCTCCAAGGCGTCCTACCGACGATGCTCATCCTTGCCATTTACTATGCCATCGCCGACTTCGTCCTGTTAGGACAGTGCTTCTACTACAAGGGTTTCACATGGCGGGATAATGTCGCACCCCCAACTTCAACTCCCAGTGCGTCCAATGGCCATGTACCGGGCGCGCCTACTGAAGGGACGGCGTTGCTGGCCGACTATTTCGATCAGCGCGAGAGAAGAGGCAGTGGCTGGTCTCATCTTTCTCCGGTAGTGCCTATGACGTCTGAGCAGCCCGCCGCTCCTCTACCCACGCCCACGAAGCGACAGACCTTCCTCTGGAATGCTGTAGCCATCTTAATGGTTTGTGCGGCTGGTGTGCTCGGCTGGTTCCTGAGTCGGGGATACTCGACCCGCAAGCCGAGTACGCATGCCGACGATCTCCCTAAGCTGGACCTCTGGGGCCAGATATTCGGTTGGCTATGTGCTACATTGTACCTGGGGTCTCGGCTGCCCCAGCTACTCCTCAACTTCCGCCGAAAATCCACTGAGGGCATCAGTATCCTCTTCTTTCTCTTCGCCTGTTTAGGAAACCTCACCTACGTCCTGAGCATATTTGCCTATGACCCCATATGTCATGAGGCGAAATGCCGGCCCGGCGAGGCGAGTCGCATCTATGGGAGGTACCTGCTCGTCAATGCCTCCTGGTTGGCTGGCAGCCTGGGGACGCTATTCCTGGACTTAGGTATATTCGCCCAGTTCTTCATCTACGATCAAGATGACTCCGAAGGAGATATAGACGAAGAGAGAAATGATGTCATAGACGACGGCGCGAGTGATTCGGATAACGACGAGGGTGAGGATAATTGGGACCAGCGCCCCTTGCTAGACCGCGCCGAGTCTGGCTTGGCGTAGGACGAGAGCCGTGGCGCTCTGTAAAATATCTGCATTTGCATTACCAGGTTACGGAAAATTGGGCGGTCGGTGGTTTGAGTGTCACAAAATTTGAGTTGCATAAAGGCGCATATTAGCACGCATACCATCATTGATTCTGGTTTATTTGAAAAGGGAAAAGCACTAAAACATCTGGAATTCAAAGCATTGCGGTACATATTTGATAAATTCGTCGCCGATAGCTCCTTTGAGTGTAATATATCAATTAATCATCGAGGGGCATTCTTCGGGCGCCTTAGGGGACCCTGCGAGCTGCCACGTGGTGTGGTCTCAATCCCGCGACCGATAGCAACATAGTAATATAAAAGAAATACGCGCCTTGCGTATCCTGCGAGGGTTAATTCGGATGATCTATCGCACGAGAAAGTATATTTTCCATATATATACGCCGTCGCTTGCTTCGGTCTGCCCTCATAGCAGCCTTTTCTACGTCGGGTGGCGGTCCCCCTTTGTTGATTCATTGAGAAGGTAACTTTTTCGCAAACCTATCACGCTAAAAAAGAAAAAAAAAAAAAATCTTAACAAGGCACTCGATTAAGTTAAGTCATGAGGCTTGGATCCTGTAATAGCGTAGATATATGCATATGCGAGCGGCACGAAATATAAGCAAGAACTAAATAGATCTTCCTATAGCGCCGTGATGTATGATTCTAGAAGGCGTAGAACGCCCTAATGAAGAACGGTTCCCCACGCCAAAAGTAGATGGGTCGATCGATCAATCTAGGTACTTGGCAATCCCCTAGTCTACAGCCCCTCCATTTCCAATACAACATCAACTATACCCCCATTCTTGTTTTCCGCAACTTGGTATAATGGACAGTCTAGGAAAATCAAACACCGTGTTCGTGTGCGTGAGCATGTACATCGTCGTCGGGCCAAATAATATGCATGCCCGGCCCGTGTGAGATATCCTCAAATTTCCCATCTACGAGAGGAAAGATGACTCCTGAAATAAGTCAGTCGAGTATTGTACTTTGTGTGTTTTTGCTTTCTCGGGACGGTAACTTGCCTAAGTTAGGGTGGACGACGGTATGCTGGTCGTAAATGTCGAAAGAGCGCTCTGCCGCCCATGCTCCTAGAGCATCCCAGTCTACGCAGGTGTGCTCAATGTTGAAGTTGGGCCAGGGGCGACGCCAGTTCGGGCCTTTCCAGTCGAAGGTGACAATTGACGGGTCGGCATGGCACATCAGGGCTTGCCTCAAGTCATCGATACAATGGTCTAGTCCCCGCGAAACTTGCTTTAGAGAACATTTCTTTGTGAAAGGGTTATTTGGGGTTGAGGTAGGGACGCGCTATGCGCACTTACCGACGTGCTCGTCTCGGTCGGTTGTGTTGGTGTCGTAGTACTCAGGGTGAAGTACTTGGCGGATGAATTTCTGCCTCGTCGTCAGTTTACGTAACTAATTAGAGTGAAACAAACAAGCGGCATGACGGACCAGACAGTGCAAGTGATGGTAGGCACTCAGTTGACCAAAGAATCCGGAGCCATCATAGAGTTCAATGGCAGTTCTATTCATCCTCTGCAGTTCTTCCTTGCTAATGCGGATGTTGTTATGCTCCAAGAGGTCATGCCATGCCTTGTCGAGCTCCGGTCTTGGCTTGCCGCGGTATGGGCTCGCCTCGTGCAGCCCACCATGGTAGGAGACTGTCTTCGTGTATTTGATAGCTTCATTTGCGGGGGCTAGTGTTAAGTCAGCTTCAGCATCCTATGAATAATGTGATGTGATATTCCTACAGTATGCTTTGGCAGTAGAGGGGCAAGATGATCCCTCGGAGGTGAAGGCAAGCAGGTATGCGATGGAGTACATAATGAAGATTACGCTATGCATAACCCAAGGCCAGAGCTTCCTCGATCGCTGAGGAGGATACTCTTTCAGGCCATAGGCTGCCGATTTCTCAAAATCCACGATCAAGGGTTCACCAGAGCCGCGTTCGTGCTCATCTGAGCCCTTGATGGGCTCGTAAGGCGGTAGCATGATATCTGCAACTCACAGCCTTTCTACTCAAGAGATTCACTGCTAGAATGGGCGGTTGGTAGAGATGAGAGAGTAGTTAAAACGAGATATAGAGAATGGAATGGGAATGTTAAAGGCATATTGACAGCAAGGGGGATTTGTGAATTCATTCAAATACCGGAAACTTCTGCTCTGAATATGTTTCTCTCTTGCCCCCTAACGTTACAAGACAGAGTAATATCTCGTCGACAACACTATCGATACATGCGTATACATGTGTATACATCCATCATCTACTTGTACAAGGGATCAGCAAGGACCCGCCTCCAAACGCTTATTGCGATTCAACGCTGAGAACGAAGATATCCAGTAAGCTTCCGGGCTAATCGGATTTCCTGCGCGAGTGGCTGATAGGTCACGTTACTCCAGATGGGACTCGACGACGGCACTCGACTTGTGACGCATGTAGTTGAGATACATGAAACTAAGATGTGGCCAACGTTGTGACAAATCGTGCATCCTCGGTAATAGCTGCCTTGGATATACACCGGTATTGCCGATAGTGCAATAAGGCGTCGTTTTGCCACAATATCACTGCTCTTCCAGTCAATCTCCCATAGAATCAGTTTGTCTATAGTCTCAGGCACTACTATGTCCGAGTATTAGCTATTGTTCTATGCAAAACTGTATATTCTAAAATACAACTGTCTTACTCGGGATAGAATCCCTTAATTCGTGCTGCGTGATTCGAAGTATCGGGAACTAGAGATGATTGAGAGACGGAAGCAACGGATAGATACAGAGAACAGAGCAACGACACGCTACTGCGAGAGCATCCTCGACGGACTCCGATAATCGCTGGGGTAGAAAGAGATTATACCCTTCACGTGATACTAAACCATATAGCTATATATAAGGTGATGTATGTGGCTTGTTATGTCCCACAAAGGCTGCATAAGCCTAGCAGTGTTGTTCTATTTCCTCAGCATGAATAAGCGAGCGCCTATAGGCTACTTAGAGGTATCACATATGAAACATCGCACGAACCAATAGGATTAGTACACTAGACTAGGTACCTTAAGTAGATAGGCGGAAGCACTGCGGCCCGAGGTCACCAATACGAGCCAAATCAAATCAAATTAAGCGAGATTGGGAGAGTGCCGGGTCAAGCGAGGGCGGAGCCGATGTTTTCTTTCTCTTCACTTTTTCTCACTAGTCTGAGTTGCCTTTAGTCTCGCCTCCGGCGCTCTCTTCCGACGTTGTTAGAGTTAGTATCGGTGGGCCTCCATTTTAGCGCCGAAGCTACTAGGTACCTAATTGAAGGAACTTTTACCAGTCTCATGGTGTAATAGGTAACACATGCAAAGGCTATGCTAAATAGTACGTAAATTTTCAGATATGCCGCTGAACGATCTACTTCATTTATAGAGGAACGTACTTATACATGCGCTGTCAACATTTATTTAGACGTTGATGATATAGTGCATGGATAGGAGTAAGGTGGGGCCGGCTTTTACACTACCTAGGTAGGTAATTCGGGAGCCGAGAACGACTCCCGGGGCCGTAGTACTTCTAGCTCTATCACGGCGCCATTGTGGACCTCCGTATTTCATTCTGCTGTTGCTTGGCTGGAATACGGAGTATTATAGTAACCTAGGTGCAATTGCATCACTCAAGGTCAGCCGCAATTGCTCACCTTCTAAATGTGGATTTGCGGGGAAGCCCTAGGTATCTAATGTGAACCGTACCTGGCCAGGACCTGGAGTGCAGGGTCCAATTACTAAGTGCATTAGTGTCCCCGACTCAACTCCATCCATGATCTATCCGGATATCTCGTGGAATTATCTAATGCACGACGTCCAAATTCGATGGGGACGGACTACATACCTGTACCTATCTAATGTCAATATTCAGAGTATCGCCTATTGTTTTACTATCTTGGGTGACCGGACACAAGCCTTGAGGAGATGGCTGAGGAGGTGTGTATATTTCGGCTATTTGTGTAGCAGGTACAGTCTTACAAACCTGAATGTATCTACTCCCATGCCGGCTTGCGGCGCTACTCATGGTTATGGTTATGTTCATGGTCATGACCTGTCCTCACGGGTCCGTGGTTCGCTGTCATCCATGCTCTGATCGCTTCGGGATCCTTGCACCTGTGCGGAACACCCCAGCCATCTACCTGTTTTCTGCTGCCATCGCTTTCAACCTTTGCCCATTCAATAGTCAGATCGCCGGAGCACATGATGCTCTCCGCTATGTACGCAAAACAGTGCTGTGCGTGGTTGTCGCGAAGCATCTTGCGCACCGTCTCCTGCCTCACATCATCCGACATCGGCGTGGACATGGCTTTAATCAACCGCCAATACTGATGGCGCAGTGCATCCTGTCACCGTTTCAGCTCCTTATGCTATTCAATACATACTGAAGGGCTTACAAGGCAGTGTAGTTGGTGATACATGGCGACTGAATAACGATCAACGCCTACATCCGTGGAAATGCCCGGTAAAAGGTCATATTCCTGTGGATTCGAGATGTTGACGAAACCACGGCCTATGGGCACGAGTGACTCCCAGACTAGCTGATTCTCGGCATTAGGTTCATCCATTAGGGCTTGATTCTTGTGGAAGATTGTTGTTACGGTCGGCACTGTGTCCAGGCGTGTCAATATCTGCAAGCTGATGTCTCGTGGATCACAACTAGGAGCTCAGTGAAGGGTTTGACTCACTTTCTGGCGCAAACTGTGGCGTATGTGATTCGTCGGCAGGTTTGTGTGAAGAGCTCGAAGAATTGACATAGCTTAGAAAGAAATACGTTATGATGCCACCAGCAATAGCACCAACGAGCAAGATTAGGAGTTGGATATTGATTCGAGACACCCTTTGAGGACTCCTCATCTCAACAGCTTCATGAGATATGGCATCGATGCTAGAGCGATCACTGTCAGCTCCAGTAAGGGGCTGGTATTTCGGTTCTGACGACATCGGAAATCTCGACGTATACTGCTGATTCCGACTCTCTCCTAACAATGTCGTGCTATCAGACAAAGTTTCTTTTAATCTGTCTCTTTTTGGCCGGAAGTTCGTTGCAATGAGAAATACTCAGTTGAAACCTTTCAAGCTCGCGCAACTAATGGGCTCGCTCCCCGCCGGTCCTATAAGTGATAGTCCTGAAATCGGAAAGGTCTATGAATCAGGGTCCATATGCAGGCTGGCCTTGTCACACGGTGGATCCGGGAGCGGAATGCATCTACCTGATCCTCCGATGCAAGTATGTGGTCGACATTCCGAGGAATTACACTTCAGCCCCCGATTGCACCATCCTGTCCCATTCCCATTTACAAGGTGGCAACTTTTGATCACCGATAGTCCCACAACTTTCCTTCTGTTTATAAATTATCATCAAATTACACGCGATGACAGTTTGGAAGCGTCGTTGGACCCTTGGTGCGTCAAGTGATCAGATGTTTCCCGGCGCTAATAGAGGGGATCGACAAACCCTGACAGGTTTTCTCTCAAGCTAGTAACACCAAACCAAAGGACAAAATTCCATACTGCTGGCCTTGACCCTTATGGAACTGCTTCTTTCAAAAGAACTATAGCAATTCTAAGTGAATCATTTCACTTAAAATGCTTATAGATAAATATTGCCGTAGTAGGGTATGGTCGAAAATATGAGTCACCTTCCTGAATGTTACAAAACATTAAAACAACCTATAGGTATGGAAGGGGTAAAACGGTTCATGACGTATCTTGACAAAAAGACCTTCCTCGATCGACATTAACTCTAATATACAATCATATACTTTGCTAAACTAAAGGTTTATATGTAAGACTAAGCTTCATGAGTACTCTACCTTGATTCTGCCGTGCTATCTAGCTTGCTAGCTAGGACGTGTCCCAGACAACACAACATCGTCACCGAAACTGATGCAGTTGCAGTTATTAGCGTGCATCAGAACCGTGGATGTTGATGCTTACTAGACTGCTCGCTCTCCGAAAGACTTCATGAGACGAATGTGAAGAAGTCGATCATGCATACGGCGTATCGCTTGTGAAGCTGCTCACCAGCGAGGGTTCCCGAGATCGTCCTGGAATGAATTTTCGAGGGAGGGGAACACTATCGGTGATTGCATCGGTAACAAGATGGCCGGCAACATGAACATCTAGCCGACGACGCAGTTGACGAGCGTGAAAGAATCGGTGCATGCTCGAGTATAAAAGTCTAGGGAACACCTCGTCGAAGAACAGAATTGCTAGCCTGCATCAGCACAATAACCTCAATTTGGATTTACCATCATTACTACCTGCTTCTCATCACACTTTATCGTGTCATCGTCTAATAGCACCGCAACAATGCTTAGCCAGAACGTCATCGCCCTTATTCTTGCCTTTACTTCGGCACTGGCAGCGCCAACAACGAACTTGCGCCGTTCTGGTGAGTCTATTCCTAGGTTTCGTGATCACGAAAGCCAATAATTGACATTGAAATAGATGATAAGTCACTTGACTTCAGCAAAAGGGCTATTGGCCTAGATGCCTCTATCAGACGCGATACAGTCTCGTCTCTCATTGATCAAGACGCTGCTGAGCGAGGTTATACCAAGCGTGCTGAACAGGATCAGGATGCGGCCGAGCGAGGCTACACTAAACGCACCGAGCAAGACCAAGATGCTGCAGAAAGGGGTTACACCAGGCGCAGCGACCAAGACCAAGATGCTGCTGAACGGGGTTACACTAAGCGCGCTACCGAGCAGGATCAGGATGCTGCCGAACGCGGTTATACCAAGCGTAGCACTGAGAATGATCAAGACGCCACCGAGAGAGGCTACACTAAGCGCGCCGAACAAGATCAGGATGCTGCTGAGCGAGGCTATACTAGGCGTGCTGAGCAAGACCAAGATGCCGCGGAAAGAGGTTACACTAAGCGCGCTACTGAGCAGGACCAAGACGCTGCAGAGCGAGGATACACCAAGCGTACTACCGAGCAGGATCAGGATGCCGCCGAGCGAGGTTATACTAAGCGCTCTGAACAGGATCAGGATGCCGCGGAGAGAGGTTATACCAAGCGTGCTACTGAGCAGGACCAAGATGCCGCTGAACGAGGCTATACTAAGCGTAGCCAGTACTAGGGTTCTCTAGAGAAGGGGTCTTAGGAAGCGTTTCATGATTGTAGTTGGGCGGGGTTTCCCCCAACGACGCTCTTTTGTGTCAGTATTGTGCGGGAGGTTGGGCTGCAGGTCGGTGGCGGGGTCCGTTACTCTAAACGCTCGGGCATTACCTCAGAGACTGGGTAGATATGAATAAGAGTAATTGCCAGTTATTCATATACCTATAGACTTGGCTGGTGACGTGAAGAGGAGATCGATTATTGTGCTCCTTATGTTTGCATGTGCGAACTCACTTCAAGATATACCAATTCCGCTTTCAACCAAAGGGATACAACTTATAGAGTCTCTATCTCGTATGAAGCATACATGAAGGGACCGGCACCCTTGTAGTCGTTGACATCGATGGGCACAGACGTATAGTACTCGAATGAAGCGTTGCTGTTTAGAGAGCCGACCTCAACTGTCCCCTCCCAGTCCACAGTGCCGTCGTCTTTCTCGGTAACGAAATTGGTCGCGAGAAAATCGTAACCCTTTTGTGCGGGCGCAAGATATTGACTTTTATCGAGCAAACCGATCTTGATTCCCCTCAAAAAGCCGTAGGTGAACATGGCTGAACCGCTGCTTTCGATATAATTACCCTCGCGTGAAGGATACCCCTCGCTCATGATCAACCACCAGCCTCCAGACTCATCCTGTGCCTTTTTCAACGCAGCGGCGAGAGTTGTAAAGTAGCTAATCAGCTTCTTGCGCGCCGGGTGTGACTGGGGCCACAGTGGGATTACTTCGGAAAGAGACATAAAGTACCAGCCAACGGCTCTGTTCCAAACCAAGGGCGATGCGCCAGTCACTGGGTCCGCCCATACAGCCACCTTGCTCTCGTCGTATCCATGCAGTAGTAGCCCTGTCCCTTCATCTTTCGTATGGGCCTCAATGTTGTCGTACTGTCGGGCGATGTCATCCCACGCAGTCGTATTTTGGTTATCAAACGACTTCGTCCACTTGGCATAGAATGTGTCCGCCATGAAAATCCCGTCGAGCCACATCTGGTTCGGGTATTCCGGGTTCCTGTGCCAGAAGCCTCCTGTCGCTGTTCGCGGGTGCCGATTGATTTGCTGGCGGATGATGGAGGCTGCATTCTTGTACTTTGCCTCTCCAGTCTGCTCGTACCAGTAGAGGAGGTTGTTGCCCATGCGGTAGTTGTCAAGGGAGTATTTGCTATAATCCCACCCACTAATCGTGCCGTCGCTTTGCACGAGAGCGTCAATCTGGCCGCGGTACCATGTGCCATACTTTTCGTCGCCGGTAAGATTGTAAACTCGTTCGAATCCCCCATATAGAGTCATCTGACTGTAATTGATGGATGATGGCACTCCACGCTCGATGAAGGAATCAGCCATAATGGCTAAGGGTGTGGCCGTTGCCACCCCTGCCACGAGTTGTAGTAGAAGGAACTTCATAGCTGCGCTCACTTTTCTAGTTAAGAGGAAAGAGTAATGGCAGCTCATTACTTGCATTTCGGCGCTCTCATATACCCACTCCTAAGTCGTCGCCAAGCAGCCCGGCGTATCCGGCTTTGAAGGAAGGACGAAGATGGAATTGAATTGGCGATCAAAGTATTACTTGTCTTTGACACTTTAGGTCTAACAAAGTTCAATATCAACGGAGCGCTTCCCTGATAGAAATCGTGGTACAATGCACATGATGTCCATCAGAGACAACGTAATGGGTGGAAAAATTCAGGTCTCTTGGAGTCGCGTTTCCCCGTGGGGTAAGTGGTCTTGGTAGTGCTAGGGAAATGAAGGCAATCATAACATTATTACACGGTGCGCATGCCGCAAGGATTTCTTTCGCGTGTAAAGATCTCCTGTACGAGGGTTTGTTGACCATAGAAGATGATTACGAACGTCGGTTACGGGCGCGATAAGTCGAGGTTGGCAATGGCAAGTATCCGTCGGCAATTGGTGGATTTTCTCGGCTTGCCAATCGCGCCAGTCCTTGGCGTACGAGTCGAAAACCGCGGCGGAAAATTATAGCACGCTCATATATAGCTTGGAGTGGGTTGCCAAGTTCGCCCAGCCCAATGCGGCGTCGACAAGTTGATCTTCACGGAAGGGTATCGAAGTAGCAGGTAAGGTTGAGCTCGGTATGCTAGGACGACCAGTTTCGTGATATACTATAATGAGATAGTGTATCGGGTTAGTGATGACGAAGGACGTATTTCTCAAGGAGCATATGGTTCCATAGAAGGAATATGTAGATCATCACGGCTGAGTATGACAGATTTTATAGTAAATGTTTGAAGTACTGGCTTCATAGGGAAAAGCTTTATCTTGCGCATCCACGATCAATGAAAAGAAATAGCTATTTGATACGGATAAACATATTTGTAGCTTAATTACCGCATACTCACCTGCCTATGAAGCAGGCGACGTGGTGAATATTATACTGAGTTCCAGAAATCGATTAATTTAGGCATGAACTATTGTCGAACCATAATCTTTGGGGACAACATGCTCTTCAACTTGAAGCTGAGTCATATCCCTAGGGCTTTGAAACTTTATAATCAACATAAAATTCGTGCTATGACGTAAAACGGTCGGCTTGTAATAGCTCAGTAGTAATGCGCAGTAGACGGTGAAGTAGTAGGTATATGAACGTACATTGTAACTATCTAGACTATGAGATATCGGGAAAGATTCGTCCTATGTACAAGAACAGGATGCCTCTAGCCCCTATCCTGGTGTGGTACACACCATGACACTTTGATCTAACATACCTATGTACTTCCAACATTCAGAAATGCCAACCATGCCATAGATCTCATAGGTTCCTAAAATATAATGGAATCTCAAGATATAGAAAGAAGTGTAGTAGGGCTTGAATTAGTAATAACTACTTAATATTCAATGCTACTAATATGGCTTTACTCTAATATTAATCTCCTGTGTATATGACTCTATAAAGACTCAGTAGGATTGATTGTATAGGGAAAAGGGAAGTCCTCTTGTGCTCCAGTAATAGTGGTCATTATTAGATGTCAGTTATAGCTCTAGGCGACAATCATCACGCACCAATATGGGTAGGGTCTTTAGGTATAAGGCCCCCCGCCGTGAATAGAGCTTTGTTCAGCTCATCTGCAACTATCCTAACCCCTGACCTCCTTTTCAGAGTTGAATTCAAGTCTTTAGTCAAGAAGAAAGTGTCGGGGGACCTGTGTTTGCTTTTTCAACCATGTTTCTGTGGAAATCTTTGACTTTTGGCTGGCATGACTTTCAAAGCACTGCATGATATTTTCTAAGAGCCCTTAGTGACTGATGCCTGTTGCCTATCTTCATAATAACCGCCCTTGGAGAACTTTCGAACAATGAACGAACGGCGGAAATGATATAGTATTAGAGTTACCCTATATAATAGCCAACAATCCTCTATGTTTTCCTTCACTTACTATCATCACTTCAGTACCATCACCAACAGCCTCCATCTGACTTGGACCACAATGGAGGAACAACCGGCAAGCAGCAGACGTAGTCGAAGTCAAGTGCCACCCTTGATTGTTACCATGCTAGTCAAATTCATCCACGTCAATTGCTGGGATGACCTAAGAAGCCGCTGCCACCCTCTCGTGGAGGCAGTAACTGTTGATGGATCGGATTTCCGCCGCCTTCGAGCTTCATTAGACGACGCCATTTATAGGCGAACCCATTTCACCCACTACAACGACGAGGAAGAGGTGGAAGCCATGATGTACAGTCTATTCTACGCAATCGAGTGGGCGGGCCATGAGAAAGTTCTGTCACCGGACCTCGAGACCCTGACTGATGCGGATTTCCGAAACCAGTTCCGCCTAATCAAGGAAAGGGGCGCTGTGGATACCCTAGTCGTCAGCTATCAATTCCGCACAGATCTATCCGCGAGACGACTTCAATCGAGACATTCAGCAATGGTTACGAACAGTCTCAATATGGCCGCTGACGAATTCGAATATCATAGGCAATCTGTTCAGCGGCCTGATCCCTCAGGTGTGGGAGGTTCAGGAGGCCATACAATTGTAGTCAACGGTGTACAGCTGGGTACGGATGACATACCAATGGAAGATGCTTTGGAAGATGGCAACAGCGCCAATATTCAGCATGACGGCCATTCTGGTCTACACCCCTCGGATGCGAAATTGCACGTCCCTCCTGCCACACATCTGACAACACCACCTAGTCCGGCTACTTTAGTTATCTATGATGGCAAGAGAGAGATCTTAACGGAGATAAACCTCAAGAGCCCTCACAAAGTCAAGGATTTACAAGACAACTCGCCCTCGAAGCCCTTTGGTCAGGCAATTCGGCCCATGAACAACAGCAGCTTGCGCCAATGCTCACCTCGTTCCATTGATGACGCACCTGCTCTACTCTATGCGTTGAATAGTGTTGATAATGCCGAGGAGAGGTCGAAGTCCCAGAAGAGCATCGCGGACAAAGAGGTGTTTTCCCCTACCCCTCAACCAAGCTCCGTTATCAATCCCAAACCAGCCAGCGTGGGTAGTAATAATGATGGATTCAGCACTACGACCAATAACTATAACCGCACGAGGAACATGATGGCTAGAGTCAGTGGTGGAAAACAGGTGGTGTTTAATTGTCGAGCTGGTTCGGATTCTACCCCTCATCCTCTTTCACGCGGGGCTAGTCTCCAAGCACATTGATAGCCCCGTGACTTCGAGACAAGCTAGCCTCGTGAACGGTATCCCCCCCCCACATGCGGCGTTTTGACTTAGGCATCCGACTCAACCGCTGAGACCCAATGTCCTGAATAAGAGGTGAGTGGGATACAGCTATTATGTCGGGGAAATGATGGTGGTGGGAAAGGCATTGTGTTATGAAGTTAGGATGATAGGTTAGGGATATCACTTAGGTTACCACCGCATACGAATGATGAAAATGCTATCTGAATTGTGCGGACTTCGCAAAGAAAAACAGGAATGAAAGTCCAGAATTCGAATAGGAATAAAAATAAGCTACCGTCTAGTAAAATACTTCATTACAGAGAGATGATAATTCTCAGGGTAGCTGTAACAACCGAGCTTTCCCACGAGGTCACAGACATATTTCCTATATACTTAGTTGGCTAGGCTCGATCATATATGGGTGCGTAGTTACTACTATCTACTAGGTTGGCATCGTTAGAAGAACTTCGTGGTCATCTTGGAAGCTTTTGAATGCTAGTAGCTCGTCTTATTTCAACAAGGGTTAACCATAGTAACAAAATGAATCTGTCTAGCGATCATATCACTTTCGGGTTAATCAGCCATACAAGGTTTGAAAATCTAGAGAAGGCCCCAAATATATTCTGCGTAGTTTCTAGTCTAGGTGGATGCGCCACATCTCACGGTCGCACTCCGACGTATAGGAGGTGCGTGTATGCAACATGGCTACATTATCGCTCACGAGAAGATCTCCCACCTGCCACGAGAAACGTAGACAAGCACGGAAATCATACGTTGACCGTTCGATAAGCTGCACAAGCGACTGCTCCTCGTTCTCGACCACGATTTTGTAACTAGAGTATTTCGTCTTGTCGCTATCCCACGGCGAGTGCCAGCGCAAGCAGGGCGCACCTGTGACTGAGTGGCGCACAACAAGTGGGAGGCCTTTGTGCACGTTCGACCAGAACCCATCGTTAGTCATTTCCCATGTGACTGGCTCTAACCTCTCGACCGGCCAGGATACGGGCAGGTAGCGGAATACCAGTCTTGAGCTACAGAAGAGTGTATATCCGTCGCCTTTGGGTGCCGTAGCGAGGCATGTGAAGTACTGATAGCCAGGCGGGTCGAGGGCCTTTTTAACTTCGCCTGTGACTGGGTCCTCGTGGTCTGTAAACTTGAAAACGCCGTCGAAGTGCATGGGCAGCGGCTCGTTCGACGTGACATTGTTGGCCATCTTGCTGTCATCGCGCGAGTTCACGACCTTGAAGATAGTCCCTGTCAAAGCCCAAGAGAGAATCTTTCCTAACTCGTGGCCCTTCTCTACCCATATATCCTCGTCCGTCGTCCCGCTGAAACCGCGCAGTACTACCGGTGAGAAATTATTGGAGAGGTGGCGCACCTTTTGCATGGGAATCAGGCGCATCGAAGGTGAGCAGTCAATTGGGCGAATTATTAAGCCACAGGGGTACAAGTGCTCAAAGTCGACTCGGAGACCCGAGTCAGTCCAGTCGAAGAGGTCAGATTTCACGCGGTAGTAATAGGGATGCCCGTTCTTGTAAACAAGGTCGTGAGTATCCTGGACTTGGTCCGGGTAGACAGCGCGATATGAACCGTCACCATCAACGGCGATCGCTGAGCGCCATGGCATAAGTCCGATAACCCCCTTTTGAGGGCTTGGTATCAGTGCAAGAGAGAGTTTCCCTCTGCCGGCTGAGTCGTGGATCGACAACCGGATATGATTGGGAAATTTGATTCCCAGGGCCGTGCCGTACGCCTTACCGCGCGTGATCATTTGCTCGGCGGTCTTGTTTGGGTACTCAACAGCCTTTTTGGCCAATACGTCGACATAAGCGTCATGGGTTGCCGCCCAGTCCTTATCTGCCTTTACTGCAGCGCTGGCATCGAACTGGGCATCACTATAAGTACTGAGAAGCTCCTGACGGATGCTAAACGCGTGCTCGAGGTAATACGCTTTGTCTTTGGTTGGGGATTCTTGATGGAGTTGATGCCTGGGATCGTGGTCGAGTAGGTCCCAAAGTCGAATGAATTTGATATTGTGAAGCTCCTTCCTCGTAGCCATGGCCCTCAAAGCTTCACCATATCCCCAGGCTGTTTCTTCAGAGACACCGATAAGGTCTAAAGGTTTGGACTTAATATGAGCAAATCGTAAAAGGAGATATTCGGCGTAGACGACTTACCATTATACACTAGACCGTCTGAGCAGATAAGAACATACGCTCCATTTTCGTAGATTGCTGCTATGTTATCACAGAGGCCTTGTAGATGAGCAAGTGCAAGTTCTTCACCTAGGTCAGGTAGTTGCCCAAGGACCAAATCTTTCGAGTTCTCCTTGAATGGGAAACCCGGGAGAAGCATGTTAATGGGCCCGTTCATGGCAATCTGCTTCATCGCCGTAGGCAAGAACTCCTCAAATGCATTCCATATCCCGGACTCTCTTTCAAAGTGAACACCGTAGCTGCCAATGATGCTAAGAACCTCAGTGGCAACGACTTGAATGCGTTGAGCTGTACTTTGAGGGCGAGGACACCCGCCATTGAGGTCTTCGCTTCGATCCTTACAAGAACTGATTCCTCTGTTAGACTGAGACGCCTCGGCATCAATACCTGACTGAACAACACCTTTGACAGTCTTGTTAGCCTGCAAGGTAGTTGACGTCAAGTCTGTTACAGAAGATGACGGCATGTTGGTTGATTGGGCACAGAATAATTAGGAGTAGGTATACACTAAACTCGACGTTAATACGAGTTCGAAATCTTGAATTAAAGTCACGAACGAGCAGCATTAATTATCCATTCAGGATTATCGCGTCAAAAGTATTTTATACAGGTATATACGCTATCATCTTTTGTTCACACTTTACGTAAGCGAAGTTGGGAATATGGGGGTCTGTATGTGACCATTTCTACTACCTATAGGCGAGGAACCTCCCGTTGCTCCAATCTGCAGATGTTGCAGATAAGTCATCAGACCTAGCAACATTGATCCTGTGAATATCACAACGACCTCTTTACCTATCACCCTGTGCTTGACTAATCCTTGCAACTGACGGCGAAATTAACTACTTAGACTAGTGCACAGTTTAAAGATGTGAGATAAACTTGCTCATGGTCTGATTGTATTAGGTCATCGCGATCCTTTCAACTAGGATGCTAGTAATGGTTGGGATGGAGTCCGGTTGCTTACGTGGGGCGCCCAGGACACAAGATGTAGGTGTGGGATGTATACACTCCTATACTTTAGTATACATTCAAGATGTGCTCTCGGGGCCTTTTCCACATGGCATTTGATGGACGAGTCAAGACCAGTCTCCACTTGCGGCTGGACTCTTCGTATATGCTTATCTTCAATACGAAGTAACGCATACTAATTGCTAAACACGCCGGTGCTGTACATAACCTGTTATCTAATACCTGCTCATTTCGTGGGATGTATGTCACCATTTTGGAATATCCTCTCTTCAAGAATTTTGTAGAGTAGTTTTATGGCTACAATATACCAGCTGGTCATAATCATCACGTATTTTTGCAGTGTTCCATTCTTCTATCGGCGAAGGCAGTGCTTGTTGGCTGTACTTGGTTTGCTCTTCTGGCTCTATCATGATATCCCTGTGCTTTTTTCTGAGCCTTATGCTCTTCCTCATATGGGCTGCTAATAGGGTCATAGTGCCTCCGCATTATCCTAACAACATTCCCACAATCCCGTTTTATTATACACTCTTACCCCTTTTCAAAGAGGTCGATCAAGAGGAGCTTTATCACAAGTATCTCAAAGAGCCACTGACAAAATGGGGTGCCGTCAAAATATTTTTTGGCGGGCATTGGAACGTCCTCATCACCCGTCCAGAGTACATGGCCCAGGTGCTGAAGAATGATGAGGACTTCCCTAAAGTTGGCAATCATGTCAAAAACCCTCATTCCGTTCTAGCTCTATACACGGGCGAGAACATAATTAGTGCCATTGGCGATACATGGAGGCATTTCGCCACCATATGTAAACCAGGACTGCAATCGAATGTCGAATTTTCGATCATGACCAAGAATGCGCATGTGTTGATCGGCTTTCTTCTTCGAGAGCAGCAGAGGACAGCAAGTGTCGACATGCTCGATTACGTCCAAGCATATACAATAGCGAACGTGAGCGAGTCTCTATTAGGCTCTAAGTTTGAAGTTTGTCGCCCTTCTCACAGGCAGAACGTAATAAGCCGGCTCACACTTCTTCTGCAGGCTCTTGGAAACCCCGACCATCCTTTGCTGAAACTGCAGCGTGAGATAAAGCCAAAAATATTCAACCCGTTTCACCTCAATTTTCCCTTCCTGGATCGCCTATATATTCCGAAGCGAGAGGAAGCTAAACGGTTGGTCAAGAGATTTAAGAGTAAGTTGGCGTCTCAAGTCGTGCAGAGTCACCAGCACAAGTGTCAGTCGGATAGCACAAATTTGGGATGCCGACTGCTCGCGGCACGTGAAAATAAACAGCTGTGAGTAAAAAACTAGCTGTTAATACGGTAAATGATTAGCTGATGGATATTTGTCAGATCCGAGTATCACTTCGAGCAGAACGTTCTGATCACATTCGTTGCCGGGCACGAAAACCCCATGATCCTGATTCTATCCAATCTCCTCGTCCTCGCTGACCGGCAAGAGTTGCAAGAAAAAGTGCGGAGAGAGGTTATGTCATTACCAATAGCCAGCCGGACGCATCCTGATGCCCTTGCAACTTTGCCACTCCTAACGGCAATAATATACGAAACACTGAGAATGTACCCACCGCTGTCCCAGATCATGAACAAGCGTACGACAGCAGATGTCATTCTAGGAGAGGACATACTATTACCGGCTGGGACATACACTGGCTACAACGGCTATAGCACGAATCGAAACCGCGAGTTCTGGGGACTCGATGCGGACGTGTTCCGTCCGTCACGCTGGGGTGAGACTGTGGACGACATGAACATTCTCTTTCGGCGGGCTACAAGCAAGGCGGCCTTTATCACTTTCCACGGAGGGAAACGAACGTGTCTTGGCCAGAAGTGGGCATTAGCAGCCCATCGTGTCACTATGTCCATCTTTCTGACGTCTATTCGATGGCGTCCGGACCCGAGCTGGCCCCGAAGGATGACGCCAGTAAGCATATCATATTATAATCCAAACTTTATTAGCGCTAATTCACTCTTCTTTTTAGGCTGGTCCACTGATGCCAAAGAATCTAAGGCTGCAACTGGAGCGAATAGAAGTCAGTGATAGAGCGTAAGATCATAGGCCGTGTATGTACGACTTCATCGTCCACGACAGCGTTTACTTAGGTCAAATGTACGTCTGTTTGCGATACCGCAATCTTTAACCAACTGATTCCTCTAAAGGGTTCATTTGCGTAGATCGGGTAGAATTCTCTTGGCGACGGAAAAGGGGTAGTAGATAACGGAACGGCAGGGAACACATCAAACACCGACCACTAAACAATAGACGTGATATTATCTTCGACTACTTCTTCTCATGCAGGTAGTGCGTAAAGGGACAAGGATGCGTTGTCTTTGGGGCAACAAAAGTCATAGTACTTGCTTTCTTGATTTATGACTGATCGGCTGGGAGAATAGACTATCTCTAATTAGTCGTACGAATGTGTATAGGCCTGAATTAATGGGTAGCAATAAATGGTTCTAAGCTGTCTCGACATCAAGGTGAGGCTCGACACGAGAGGTGCCAGGCTTACCTCATTCTGCTTACCCGTAGAGCTAAGAGCTCTTAAGATTTCCATACCTATAGGTGCTTAGTGCACGTATTGCACGGAATGATGGGTTAATAGGTAGGGGCCCCCAGATAATACCGTCAAATCGAACCTCGGCTTGACTTATTGACTATTAAGCAAACAGCCGCTAATATTCCATGTTACTTGCCTCCCTGCGTGGGTCTCAACGCGAACTGTCAGACAGAGGCAGGAGTTTCTCCTCAGAGTGGTGATCGACATACAGGTAGCTGAAATGCAGACCAGGAAGCGTGTAGCTAATTGAACGTATGTACCTATAGCATGCGACCGGGGTGGATGTGGGCATGGGTTTACAGGACTGGAGATTATCTGGTGTAAGTGGCGCTGTTGCATTTTGATGAGCTGAGACTTTCGAGGGAGTGGGTGTGGGTGTTGCTAGTTACGGATAAGCTGGTATGGGTTGGTATGTGCGCTTGGCGAACATGGGGAAAACGGCCTCAAACTTGCGCATCTACAGTAGGTAATTGAAAGAGAAAAAGCAAATGGTCTAGCCCAGCCAGCTGACGGCAGACTTGCGTGTCAATTTTCTTCACGATGAGCAAGTTTATCTTTCACTAGCTAGCCCTGTTTTGTCCCTTTCTGACAGGGAGGAATCTCGTGGGAAGGGCCGCTATTACGGGGAATACGTGTATACGTGAAGATTAAAGGTAAAGTGTAGGCTTACACGCAAGACAAAATTCTTTACGATCGTAGGAAACAGAGACGAATTCCAACTCATCACAGAAGCGTCTGTACTTGAATTTGACTTCTAGGAGCAAACCATTAAAAATGCAGGAGCTTCACGACTCTAAGGAGAGCCCAAAGCTCAAGTATGGTACAATCGTCAAGCCGACCGAAAGCCCAGTTGGCTCCATCGATGATGCCGAGAATCAGCCTGAGACTCCCACCGAAACCTCTTTGAATTCCAATAGAGCTCTCTGGGCGTGGTTACTGGTCTGCTTTTCGGTGAGTGCCCCATGCTGTCCCCCGTATCTCACGACCTCGTGAAATCATGCTGACAATCAGCGCAGACGGGTCCGACAGATGGTGTGGCTGGCAGATATGTTCCTGCTGTGTTACAGTCTGTTGCCAATTCCGTTGGCCATATACCTGGGACAAACAGACCATGTGCTAAGAGAGGCGAAATCGTCTGTGTAGTACCCTTCGGCTCTGGGGAAGTGGATTACAACAGCTATATTCTCTACTTGCAAGCCATTAGCAGGTCTATCGAGGGTGCACTGACGCTCCTGATTTCCGGCGTAGCTGACTATGCGCGTACGTAATCTGGTTTCTTTGTCACTAGGAGGTGGTGCATCTGTGGTCGCATGTAGAAAGGCTCACGTGTCACTAGATTATCGAAAGGCGCTCATGATCATTAGTATCGTCCTCTTCGGAACGTTCGCCCTGCCCTTTGCCGCATTCACCGACAAGACCTACAGCAACCTAGTTACGTACTCGAGTTTGTGGCTTACGATGGCGGCCGTGTCTGCTGCTTACGGCACGATCGAGTCGTCCTACATACCACTGTTCATGCGAGAGTTTGGTTGGTTCGTCGGGGGTTCGACGGAGTCTGGGGTTGCCAATGGCGAAATACGACACAAAACTCAAATGAATGTTGGAACTAAAGCTAGTGTCCTTGCGCTTGTGGCGGGAAATCTTGGATCTATACTTGCTCTTTTGATCGGTGTTATCGTCGCTAACACGAGCAATTCCGGTGCACAGGACGGATATAGGTCATTCCTAATAGCCATCACCGCCGGCGGTGCGGTCACTGTCTTGCTCGGTACTATTGGCTGGTTCTTCGTACCATCAGTTCAGGGACCCAAAGCTCCGTCAAAGAATCTAGCCTTCTTGGCTCTAAAGAACCGTATGCATAACCTAACGAAATGCAACGTTCCCTTTCACTAACCTACTCTTAGAATTCAGTCTCTTGAAATCGTATAGCAGATACCCTGAACCTTTCAAGCTCTGCATTGGCTGGGTTCTCTGGAACACAGCAAGTAGTAATTTCCAATCGGTCTTGGGCCTGGCGTTCCGAGAGGTTACCGGCCTGGGCTCAGGGGACCGCCTCTACACCGTATACTCGTTCTTGGGTGTCGCGATTGCATCCATCGGGTCCCTTACCTGGATGTTCATGTACCCGGCACTAACATGGCGGATGAAGAGCTATGCCTACTTCTTCTTCTCGCTCCACATTCTCTGGTGTTTCTGGGGGACGTTGGGCATCAGTAATAACGTACCCATTGGATTCAAGCATACCGCCGAATTCTGGGTCGAGCTCGCCATCCTGAACCCGGCGACCAGTGCACTTCGCGCTTGCAATCGGGTCATGTACGCAGCTATGCTTCCGCGAGGGAAAGAGGCGCATTTCACAGGACTTGAAATCACGCTTGGCCTCGCGACGGGGTGGATCAATCCCCTAGTGCAATCTGTAATCCAGGACCGCACGCATAACTTGCGCTACCCCATGCTCCCTAATCTGTTTCTCTTCCTGCTGTCTGCGGTATTCTATTTCTGGTTCGATATGGATAAGGGAATCGAAGATTCCAAGAAACCGTGGAGTGAAGAACCGGCTGAGCACCCGCCCGTCGATAATTAATTTCTGATATCGCGATCAGTATACTGTAATTGCAACGAGAGTAGAAAGACCAGATATATATAAACGCAAGAGCATTGATAAGGCAAAGGGGTCATTGAATTAGGTATATTTTAAGCTACACGCGTGATGATACGAGTGACTTGATCGCCAACACTTCGTTAGTCTTGAACGCTTGCTTTTCCGGCTAAGTCCTCGGGTCAGTCCAAACATGGTAGAAGAAAACCCGTGTGCTTATTTGATCGAACAATGAACTCTGGAGCCAATTCCCATGTATTACGATAAGAAGGATCTATATGCAAGCATCGATTTGACGTGTGAACTCTAAAGAGTTGATCCTTTATTACTTCAAGAGACAGTAGTAGTATGGCTACTAAAGATTCGTAGCTGTTTCTATGGAACTGCCCCCTGAACATCGGTCTTTACCTAGCGCATGCATAGAACTATTAGCTTCTTAATAGCAGCAACTACAACCCCATCTCCCTTTTCTGGTGTAGGGTTCCCATCCTTTTTCTCCGCTTTGTCTTCCGACATTGCATCCACGTCATGCACTCTAACCATTTCAATTTGCCTACCATTACTACCATGATCCCTGCCAGCTACCAAGTAATGAGGCAAACCTTCAGAGCTAGTAACAACTTCACGGAGCGAGAAATGCCCGCTTCCCTCCTCGTCATGGTTCTCCGTCCAAGCGCCAGCGTACCGGCCACCGTCGATAGCCTGCCTCGCGACGCTCGCCTTTACCAGGTATAATATATCGTCGCCAGTGACCTTGACGATGCAATTGTGCCAGGGTGTGGGGAGCTGAAAGTTGTATAGCGGAACGGGCTCATGGCGGCCATCGAGGTCGTCAATGGCTCGCACTCTATTCCTAGGGAATAGGCGCACTCCGAACTTGGGTCCTTGGTTGTCGTGGGCGTGAATTGAGAGGCGGATAAAATCCGGGAAGAGTAGCTCGAGGAGGTTTGAGTAAGCTTGGTTTCGTGCCATCATCTCGGCTGCGACGGCTGACGCTATCTTCTTCCTCTGCGACATCGACCGCTGCTCACTGCTTGCTGTTGTAGCCAAGTCCTGTAACATGAATCGCGACAACCCGCGGTATGTGCTGATTGTCGTGGTGTCTTGAGCTTGAATGAGCTTCCGAAGATGCGGCCGGTCGATACCGCAGCTCGCCATAACCAGCTTGCGAGCAAGCTCGGTAGACTCGCAAAGTTTTGTTGGTAACGGATGGCCCAATACCTCGGAATGCAGCCAGGCCTCGTTCAGGGTTCTCATCATATCATCATTCCTATTGGGGAAAACTAGATCGCTGAGGCTGGTAAATTTAACTGCCTCGCGGTCTTCCGATGAGCTGAAGAGGGAGTGGTATAACTCCTGTAGATTTGATTCATATTCAGACACCGTGCTATCATCGACACCAACTAAGCGATATTAGACACGATCGATTATATATATATACGCTAGGATAGTGAGGCGGGGGTACTTACTGCAACTAGAGAGGAGATGTCCATCGTGGACTATCCAGATCGTTGCCCCTGGCGGATAAACTTTTTTCACGTCCTGGACAAAATCATGAAGTGTCTCTAAGGCGATGCGCTCAGCCATGTCTGGCTTGGATCCGCCAACCTTATTACTGTTGGGGGATTTGCAAGGGAACGCTGGCAGCACCATCTGGCACGCCTCGTTACGGCTCACGAATTCGATGACCCGGCGGCGGAGATAAGTCCGTCCAGCACGATCCCATTGATCTTGCGGTGCTGTATTTCGCAGAACACGCTCAAACAAAGCCGTAATGCTCTCCGCGGTAACCTCATGTTTTCCATACGCCGAAGATTTGCGCTTTT
Source organism: Lasiodiplodia mahajangana (assembly GCA_029590625.1). NCBI lineage: Eukaryota > Fungi > Ascomycota > Dothideomycetes > Botryosphaeriales > Botryosphaeriaceae > Lasiodiplodia > Lasiodiplodia mahajangana. The sequence goes on along the minus strand of JAPUUL010000026.1, from coordinate 3,258 downwards.
GGCCCAAGGTTATCTTTGGGGAATTGACCCAGGCCCAAAATATTTCCCAGGCAGAACTGGCGCCACGGTTAAGCCGAGTCGATAATTTCCATTCTTGATACGGCTGTGGCCGTAACGTCGTCCTCAGAATGAATAGTGTCTCGATCCAGTCCCGAAATGGTGTGTCTTGGTCGTCTTGCAGCTTGTAGCTGAGAAGACCAATATAATAATTGTTTGTATCATGATAGAACTCGCGTGCTCGGAGTATTGCGTTTCGTTGGAAAGACGGTTCGACGGCATCGTCCGTTACTAAGAAGAACGATCTTGTCTTGATGACTAAACCCGATGGTAAAGGCAAGGGAGTCGGCTCGCTAGATTGTAGTTGTTTGGAGATTGCAGTCCAGTGGATGGTCACAGCTTTCGCCTCCCGTCCTTCGACACTGAGCAGGCGGCCATCGTGACTGCGACAATACAGACTGATTGTGGAATGAAATGGCGAGGAGCCCCTGTTGAGGTTTGAAGGCGATGTCATGGCAATATTAGCAATATCAGTTGCAGGTGATACATAGTGCAACACTTTCGCTTCATACAGAGGCATTTGGGGTCGCGATGATATACGAGTTAGGTTTACTAGCCTCACCAAGTCCCAGGGTCCTGGGTCAAGCAAAGTAGACAAAAGCGATCCTATCACCTTCAGTGCATGTGCTCGTAATACGCTAGGCTTAGCAACTCCTTCGTGTGCGAGGGAGGCATGATATCCTTCTTAGTACCCCCGTGCGTATTCATTACGGCTCCCTCTAATACAGGGGCTATTTCACCTTTGGGCTTTGTACTCGGGAGCTTCCCCTTTCCAAATTCAAGCAGGGGACTAAAATGCAAGTATATTCACGCGACATATTCGTGAACTAGACTAGGCTGAGCCCAAACGTCACCTTGCAACAGAAATGTCATGAAGTGCTGTCCACGATATGCTGACTGTATGGGATATGAAGATTGGTGGCGCTCAAACTCTCTCACGTGGGATATACGGAAATGGCTGCCCCTATAGCTGCCACCCTCCTTACCATTGTCAGGTACATCACATCGCGTTTGAGAAAATGTGAGACTGGATTTTATGACCTAAAGCCTATTTGCTCGAGGTTCTCAAATTTGATGAGATCGTTGAAACAAGCTAGGCCGATGAAGAGTTTTAGAAGCTCAATCCCACCCAAGTTTTCTCCGGAGACGAGCCGCATGCAATACTACCCACAATAGGTAGCCAAATAGTCGGAATCATGGTTACATCACGTATAGGATGTTACATGCTAGAGTACACTTATGCAGCTACATACATATGGATATCCATGACAAATCACAAACCGCGGCCTTTTTGTATCGTGATGTAGCTTCAGGTATTTCCCACTTGGAATGAGCAGATTGTCGCACAACTGCTGAGGCAGTCAGCTTATTCAGCCTTCTAGCAAGGTGAATCGACGCCTTCACACTCGAGCCTAGAGACGTTGTAAGGCAAGGATTTAATGCCAAGGCCCACCAAGTGAGCAAGTTTTTTGAACCTAAGGATCCCATATACAGTGTGAGGGCTGCAATGGTTAACAGCCTCATCACCCCCATTACCTAGCCTCTTCGAGTCAGTATGCATTGACATGGGGCTACGGTGACGGTGCGGAGCTTGCATACACCCTTGCCTTTCTTCTCGTTGATTTCTTATGCCCGAACCGAAGAAGAAAGCCGGGCGGAGTGGCCGGGTCTGTTGCGTCGTAGCCATATGGCACGCTGTCGACTTGTACGATTTTCTTCTCTAGTATATGAGCAAAAGACAGTATAGTTTCTACACCCATCATTCTTCACCCTTAAAAGTGTGCCGTTAGACAATACGCTCATCTTGTTTATCTTCGTTACAAGTATGACGGAAGAAAAGGATGTGCCTATCACGGGCAGCAGCAACGTTGATGGGGCGGACCCGTCTCCTGCACAGCCATCATTCCTCGATAATAACGACAGCTCGGCGCATTCATCCGTGCTGAAAGGCGATGAGAATGGGACGGTGAATGTCGAGTCAGTACACGATGCCGAACAGGCAACGCCACCAATGGCGCCAAGGGAACCATACACAGCTTATACGGAATCCCGGCAAATGTTTATTGTTCTGATAGCGACGTTCGTAGGCATCTTCGCGCCTATCTGCGGCGCCGTATACCTTCCCAGTCTGATCTTGTTCCAGGACATCTTCCATGTCTCTGGCCAGGTCATCAATGCCACCGTCAGTGTATATAGTGCCATCTTCGCCGTCACTCCATTGTTTGGCGCGCCAGCGAGCGACTATGTTGGTCGTAAAGGCGTCTACCTTATCACACTTTTCATATTTCTGGTTTCTAACACCCTCCTGGCCGCTGTTCCACCTACCATCGGGGGCTTGTTTGTGCTGCGCATCTTCCAGGCCATTGGTGCCTCCGTCGTCACATCTGTCGGCGCCGGCACCGTTGCCGATGTCACCGAGCCATCCAAGCGGGCTTCGCGAATGGGCATTTTCTTGCTAGGTCCAAACCTTGGACCTGTCCTAGGCCCTCTTATTGGAGGCCAGTTCTCGACTCCCAGGCTTTGGAGATGGATCTTTGGGTTTTTGTGTAAGAGTACTCTCCAATCGCAAACACGCCAAAGGATATCGCTGATTTTATGCCCCGGTAGCTATTGCCTGTTTCCCGGGCTATCTCGCCGTGTTGTTCTTCCTTCCGGAGACGCTTCGATCGTTGGTTGGGAACGGAAGTTATTTTGCCAATTCCTCGACCTGGCTCGTGAAACCGCACCTGCGGCAGAAACGGATTGTGCCGAGGGGCGCATACCCGAAACCACCGCGGCTGACTCTGAAGAGAGTATTCACTCTGCTCACGTTTGTGCCCAACCTGATCGTAAGTGTCGGGTCTGGTCTGCAGTTCTCCGGTCTGTATTGCATTTACATCTCGTTTCCGCGGGTTTGGCAGCAGCGATACGGATGGAGTGGCAGTGAAACGGGCTACGCCTATCTTGTCCCTGCCGTGTTCCTTCTCATCTCCTCGCTCTTGGTGGGGAGAGTCTCCGACATGATGTTCCGTCACTATAGGGCCAAGCACGACGGCCAGTCGCCCCCGCCGGAAAGACGTATTGATATTCAGTTCTGGGGTTATCTGATAGGGGCCGCTGGCAAGATCATGTTTGGGTGGTTCGTGTACAATTCATTCCATCCAGTAGCTGGCCTGGCAGCCAGCGCTGTAGCGGCCGTCGGCACAGGTCTGGTCATGGTCA
>JAPUUL010000259.1:0-22359 GCA_029590625.1 Lasiodiplodia mahajangana | reverse complement strand
TTTTGCTCGATGATGAAGTAGTACGGCCGCATCCGCCGATCGTCCGCGTGCTTCGCTCCGCCATCGAGGCCTTGCGAGATGCAGGTCACCATATCGTTAATTGGAATGCTCAGTTACACGCCGAGTGCGTCCAAGTCATGGTAAGTTGCGCAGGCTTGTACGACGAGGAGCCGGACACTCAACGCCCACACAGGACCAATTTTATAAAGCCGATGGCGGCGAGGACATCCGAGAGGCAGTGAAAGCCGGTGGCGAACCTTTTATCCCTCACGTCCAGAAATTGGTAGATTGTGGCAGCCCGTTGTCGGTGTTCCAGTATTGGCAAGTGAGTATTCCAGCATAGAGTTCTATGACACACCCTGTCTTCGCCTCTGCCCGTCGATGTGCGTCGAGAACCGAAGTTACTTTCCGACTCCCTAATCCCGTCTACCATAAACGACAAGTACTAACTTCCTATTTCTAAACAGCTCAATAGGAAGAAATGGGAACTTCAACAGCAATACCTAGATAAATGGAATGCGATTCGGTCCGCACAGGGTGGCCAGCCAGTAGATGTAATTATCAGTAAGTCATTGGTCGAGGTCTCTTTTTGGAACAAGTGAGAACGACATTATGGGATACTAACGTTGGTGGCTTTCAGTGCCCCCCATGCCTCATACAAGTGTGCCACACGGTGGCTGTCGTTGGGTAGGCTACACGAAAGTGTGGAATGTTGTTGACTACCCAGCTATAGTGATTCCAGGAGGACATGTCCGAGAGCAGGATGTGACTGATGCCTGGTCCTTCGAGCCGCGAAACTCGATGGATGAATGGAATAAGGGCCTCTGGGATGATAATAAAGAAGTCATGGCGTCACTCGAGCTACCAGTAGGGATACAGATAATTGGGAGGCGGCACGCAGATGAGATGGTTTTGGCGGCTGCTAAAGTCCTCGATGATCTACTCTGCGCTTCAGCTTGATCAAATGAGAGTGATCAAGTGAGATATGATCATATGGGGGTATCCAATGTTACTATATTGGAAAGGGCTAGAGTAACTAGGTCCTCTTGTCTGCAATTTTGACGAGTACATTGTTCACGTGCTCACACAACTGAAAAGATGAAATAGAGTAGACATATAGAAGTCCGATCAACAAGCCCCCTATCAACCTATCCCGTAGCCTCGTACTTCTTCGTAACTTCATCTATACTAGCCGGCATCATTGCGCCGGGTGACGGCGAGTTCTTGCTCTTGAACCAGTCGCTCATCTACGTAGATTAGCCAAGGTTGCGGGCAAAACATAAGAGGTTCTTACCTCGCCCATTGTTACCCATTCCACCCCTTCGTGCTTATTGATATGTTCAATGATACGCTCGTGCATAAGAAGCACGTGCGGGCGTCCGGACACATCTGGATGTATCGTCATAGGAAAGATGAACTCGTCTGAAGATAGACGTTAGTTGAATGGCGCATTCCCACTCCCCTAGTAATAATAGGCATTAAGTAGAGGCCTCAATACTTACCGTATTCCCTGTAGAAGTAATCGAAATGATCCCTCCATATGTCCTCGACGTCCCTATCACGGAAATCAGTCTTATCCAGCTCGTCAGCGTAGTCGGGCTCTCAAGGAGGGTGTACCGTGGATTGACCCAGCCATGGGAGTTTGCCGAGTTCTTCATAAACATCATGGGAGGCAGGTCGTCGATGTACCAAGACCCAGGAATCTCCACCAACCCAGTCTCCTGACCTTTCACGAGGGGCTTCATCCACGTCTCTGCCTTTTGGGTGTAGTCTATCTTCGTCCACGTATCTCCCGTTCTAAGCCAGTATGCCTGGCAATCATGGTGGGACATGGAATGGTCGTACTCGACGCCGTAGCTCAGAAGGAGTTCAATGCCCTCTTTACTCGTCTCCCACCATGGCGTAACACTGCCCCGCGGCGGCTTACCGCAGAAGTCGGTCAACATCTTCCAAGTCTTGTGCAGGACGTCTCTCTGCTGTTCTGGCGTCATGTCGACCGGGTTCTCATGACTGTATCCGTGAAGGCCGATCTCATGACCGGCGTCACGCACCATCGCGCATTCCTCGGGGAAGGTCTCCAAGGAGTGTCCGGGGATAAACCAAGATGCTTTGATGTTGTATTTTTCAAATAGTTTCAAGAGACGGCGTGTACCGATCGTACCGGCCCAAAGACCTTATCGTACAAGATCAGTTTGCTAGACACAGACTGCGGAAGACTCTTGCGTGCCATATTGACATACCTCGACTGATGTCACTAGTGCTGTCTTCGCCACCGTATGAGCCCAGCCAGCCGGCGACCGCGTCGATATCGACACCATAGCTGATAGCCTCTGTTCAGTCTCCGGCCCATCCTGCAGTATACACAAGGCTACTTACCACACAAGAACCTTTTTCTTACCCATTCTGTATCACTTTTTTTCAAACCCGGCACTAGGGAACTCCAGAGCACTATTATAAGACGTCCGTCACATAACCGTTGTTGCTTTTATAATATCCCGATCTCCGATCCTCTCCTCTCTACTTTCTTTCCAAGGCAAGACGGAACGCAGCTGCTCGCGCTATCTACAGGTCGACAGTCGTCCCGCCGGGATATGCAGATAAGTCTAAGGTTGGTAAGCCAATTGGACGTTTGAACCAAGCTTGCACAGCACTATCGACTCTTTCCCCCACTCTTGCCCCATGAAGCACCATACCAGTACTACCCGCCTCTATGTAAGTAGATATACGGGGGACGGACTTGGCATGGTACCAAGGCGAGTGAGTGCCTCGATCTAGCGCGCGCCCCGAGGAACTCGGTGATGTCCAATATAAGGTACCCTTTTCTACGAAGAAGTGACCTCTCTTCAGCAAAGCGACGTGATTATTTAGTGATTCCATTCTGAAGTGTTTTTTTTGTACATACCTAGCACTACAAACGCACACTTAGAAAGAAGTGCTGCCCACATTGAACAGGGACAGGGGTTCCGGGTAGGTACCGCCAATAGATTGTTTAATCTTTATAGTATTAGGTATCTACATCTAACCTATCTAGTAGAAAGATAAGTAGGTATACTGCACCCATCCCTACAGTACAATCTAGGCATACCTAGATATTGTTGGAATGTTTCGCCGGGTTGTCAATCCCCGTCCTCCTACAGGTATAGGTATGTATGTACCCCTCATTCCGTTATCTGCTCCTCGCTTGTTGAACCCTGTCCTCCACATCAATTCCGGGCTCTGTATCGTCTCGAACGGAACAGTAGCTACCTATCACCATAAAGTATCGTATTAGATATCGTCTGTAGCGAGGCAATCCCGTGCGTATCCCGTAGTCATATATCATCTCGTACACCACCGGATGACGAGGGCCACCCGCAATAGTGCCGGCCATCGGGCCGTGGAAGATCCAGCATCCTCCGCTTCTGATGAGAAGAGGTTCGCGTGCACTCATCCCGGTTGCCATAAGCGGTTCACCCGTGCCGAACACGTGCAACGGCATGCCCTGAACCACACTGCCGGGCAATACACTTGTCTGGACTGCCGTGCTCACTTTAAACGGCCGGATCTGCTGAGTAAGTGGCGCAGATTTACCGGGAGGGTCCCTACATCTATGTATGCCCTGTCTTACCCAGTTTCTTAGAGCGGCACATGATCCGACATCGCCAGAAAGAGAAGGAAGCAGATGGCCCTGGTAACGGAGTCCTAAACACTCGGAAGCGATCCTGGAAGACATTGGCCGGCGAAGTTGTTGAAAAGCGGCCTTACCCCCCTGGCCAGGCACATCAGGACAACTCCTTGCAACAAGACCTCTCAACAGCTCAAGATGAGCTATGTCTCGACAATCATTCAAGTACCTCTGGCTGTACAATATCGACACTTGTCCCAAGCCAACCAGAGACGGATAGGAACTCGGCGCAGAATGCCGCATCCGGGTTTAATGTCCAATATCAACAGCAAAGCGACGGGCTACCCTATGGCCCTGCTTTATACGATTTTCCGGAGTTGTCGTTTTACGACGTCGAGCACTTCCAATATGAGCAGACTTTCCAACCAGACACAGCCAGCTCGTTTAACATGCCCTACACAACGAGCCTAGATTACAATTGGCTATTCAATGACCCAAACCAAATGCCGGTTCAGCAGTCACCGGTGCTGACCTTTGGGGCGACAAGCCAACCAGCATTCGTTAGCACGCCCGAGAGCCATCAGAGTCGGAGTGCCCCAGAACAGCAAATACAATATGCCATCACTCCGGAGTCCCTAGACAGTATTGAAAACTGGGTTGACCCTGCAATCCAAAATCCGGCTAGCATTACCGGGTCGAGTGCGACCATATATAACACGCCCGCAGTCCCCCCCGGTGGCGCTACGCCAGATACGTCACCAGGAAGATTAGACCAAGAGAGCGCTCGAAAGCGGATCAAGCCGACGCTGCCCAAAGTTGGAGCTCCGATTCGCATTATCCCCCCNAGAAATTGAACGCCCTCTCTCACTGCTGCACAAACAGCCTGGTTTCCCACCCCTGAATCGTGAGACGAGGGACAGATTACTTGCCATCATCGAGACAGCGAATCCATCCATCGCAAACTACCAATCGTCCCTTCGCGAACATCCGTTCCTGTCAGCTCAACACCTCAGCTCATATCTGGAGTTGTACTTCACACATTTTAACACGGCGTACCCGCTCCTACATTTGGCGAGCTTCAATGTATGCGCAGTCGAGCCACTGTTACTCTTATCGGTGCTACTGCTAGGAGCTACATATTCCAGCAAAGATTCGCATCAACTAGCGGTTTGTATCCACGATGTAATACGGCCTAGCATATTCGCCCATGCCGGGTTCTCGTCTCGGCCCAAACTATGGATTCTGCAAACAGTTCTGCTAGTGGAATGTTTCGGCAAGTCGAGAGCCGGGCAGCCGCAACACGATATGAGCCATCTTTTTCACGGCTTACTTATAAATCTAATTCGCCGGTCTGATTGCCAGTCAATACAACCACAAGGTCCCCCTGATGATGAGGGTGACGCAGAAAGTATACATCAAGCTTGGAAGAAATGGTCTGAGGCGGAGGAGAAAAAGAGGTCTCGTTTCTATAACCCCTTGCCTATTTACGGGACTAGTCGCTAACCAGAGTACAGGCTCGCCTTGCTCTGCTTCATGTGGGACACGCAGCACGCAGTGCTGTTCTGCCAGAGTCTGTGCATGTCCTCTTTCGAGCTTCGCATCACATTGCCATGCAGCCAGGAAGTATGGGAAGCGCCTGATGCTTCTTCGTGGGCCGCGGCGTGGCGATCTTCTAGCTCTCGTGATGACAAGACTTCATTTCTCGCAGCACTCAAATCGTACCTAAACCAGGGGCTTCCCCGCCCAGCGATGCTCAGCGGGCTGTCACGCGTCCTGCTTCTTCACGGCTTGATGTCCGTCGCTTGGGATATGCAGCGACGCGAGCAGACATCTCTGGGTGTAGTATCCGACCCTAGCTCCGCTGACAATTGGCGTAATTCATTAAGTGCCGCTTACGACACATGGAAGCTTGATTTCGATGCGCATTTCGAGGCCAGTCTTGCCCATTATCGAGAGAGGGGCAGGCCCGAAGTAGTGAACGAAGAAGAAGTAGATCTTCGTAGCTTTAGAACAGCTTACAATGCCGTATACCAGTTAGTTCCCTGGAGTCATTATTTTCCCCTTTTGGCATATTTTCGGCCTCATTTCTCCTGCACGCTCCCGAAACATGAGCTGAAATCTTACTCTTTTCGGTAATTACTAACTCCAGCGTGTAAACAGTGCCGCAACAGCCCTCCTCAATAGTGAGTACAATTGAGACTCATTGCCTTATCCTTCTGTGTTTTGTGGGAGACCATCCGCCTCTCCCCACATTCCTATTCTTCTCTATCTCTCGCTCAAAAGAAAAATCGCTAATCCGCGACATGAAAGTGGACTTCCTGGACATTCAGATCTACGCTGGCTCGCGCCACATACTCGGTCGTCCAGTGCAGCAAAAAGACTACGTACGCTCGAGCCAAGTAGTCAAACGATGGGCCGCGACCGCATGTCCCGGGTCGTCTAATTCACACTTCTCAGGTCAAGCATGCGCTTCGACCGCTACATGGCATGCAGCTCGCCTTCTGTCTGAGGCCCGTGAAAGCTTACCCAAATCTAAAGCTATGGGACTCTTCCACGTCCCTTGGTGTCTCTATCTCGCCACACTCACATGCTGGGCCGTACAGTAAGTAACACCTGAGTCTTTTTCTTTTCCTTCCCATGTTTCCCAGGTGTGCGGAGGCTACCTACCATTGGAGCTAGATCAATTTTTCTTACGTTCCTAGGGCGCTATTAAGCCACATTCACAATAGCAATCACTAATACCTGAGATTGCAGTCATGCAAGGCCCGGCCGCAACTTTGGCGATGACGCTTATATGGACCCTGATGAGATAGTATGGGATCCCGAAGGTGACATGAGAGTATTCGTATCAAATATGGCCAACACTGGGCCGCGGAATACAATACAGTCTAATTGGCAACGAGGCACGACGGCTCTCGCTTGGGTGATGGCTGATACATTGATGAAAACTAGATGGGGCATTATTCACGCCGGAGCTATGGTCCTACGAGGATTGGTACCACAGCGATTAATCAACCAATATGAAGAGCAAACGTGAAGTTCGGTTTTGCTTATATACTTGTAATATAATACACACACCCTGACTAGATTACCACGTGGGCTCTTTCGTCACCATTTGGTAACCCCTCCATCTACCAGAATATCGGTGCCTGTGCAATATCTGAAAGGGCATCAGCAGGAAGGCTTACTATTGAATTGAAGTTTAGAATAATCAGGCACAACTCACCTGCTGGCGTCACTCGCCAAGAACACACAAGCTCCTTTGATGTCGTCGGGCTCGGCAACGCGCCCGTTCATGATCTCGTCTTTCCAACTCTCGAGGAGATGCGGGAACGGCGCAGTCATCTCCGTTCGAACATACCCCGGGCTGATCGAATTCACTCGGATCCCGTATTTATTCAATTCAGCCGCAATAGGGGCCACCATGGCCCGGACAGCGCCTTTCGTTCCACAGTATGCGGTCGAATTCTGTGAGCGAATGGCCATGTAAGAAGCAATACTAGCTACCAAGATAATGCTCCCACACTTAGTACCATTCGCGATCATAGCCTTTGCCGCGAGTTTAGCACCGAAGTAAACACCCTTGCAGTTGACGCCCATCAACTGATCAAAGTCATCTTCTGACGTGTCGAGAAACTCGACGTTCTTGTTTTTCCCCGCGCAAGCGACGAAAATATCCAACTTGCCATCGAAGTCGGCCGCTACGGAGGCGAATGCAGTCTCGAGACTCGATAAGGATGTTACGTCAACCGAATACGACTTTGTGCGGACGCCATAATCCGTTGATATCTTCTCAAAATCGGGTGAAGGGGGAATGATGTCGAAGATTGCAAGATCGGCTCCAGCCTCAGCCAGCCCCTGAGCAAAGGCAAGGCCACAACCCCTGGCACCTCCAGTGACAACCGCCACTCGGCCCTTGAGCGAGAACTAAGACCAGATCAGCAATTTACTCACTGGTTCAGTCACATCGATTAGAATGGTGGAATACTGTTGACATGCCCACAAGTATGCTCGTTCCTGGTATGCTCTAGGTAGGACGTGGTTGTGACTAGATTTAAAAAGAAGGGGGGAAATTACAGTCTCGTTCAATAACTATACTTGATGCTCTGTGGTCTTTCGAATATACAGATATACAGCTCTGTTCGCGGTTCTCCCTATCTCTCGGTGACACGTTCTCAGTGACACGTACGGCACGTTCTGCATTCCGTCGATGTATGACGGCTTCGTTGCCCCCAAGAGTGGGGGAAGTTTGCCCACTTGTGTAGGTACATTAGCAGCTCCATCACCGCATACATACCCCCCATCATTGCGATTCATGCAAGTCGAATACCTACATCGGGGAGATTTCTATCCCTGTGAGCTTCAAGCGATAGCGTATATGATCACATATTTCATTATGATGTAGATGTACGTGGCAACGTACCTAGTTAGAAATCAATAAGACAAGAGTTCCGCCTTCTCAGGGACCCTATTTTCTTCTATTATTAATATTTGACTTGAGATGATTTTCCGTCGGGAATGGGGGTTCTGAGTGAGTACCTAGGCGACTACATCATTTTCTTATTCCCCTTGATTCGGCCTCCACGTGGAACAAGTGGCACATATCCAACCCCACTGTGCTATCAGCAGAGGAGCAGACACCCGAGCTGAGTCGTTTGCCGCGAAATAAGCTTGATGCATAGTATATGCATCTTCGGTTGGACTGGTGTTCGTGTCTCGGGATTAGACCAACTTACTATTACACATGCCTACCTAATCCAGTGAGTTCTATGCTATCATCAGATTTAGGATCCAAATTTGTAGAGTCTTAGACGTCAGACTATCTCTTACGCTACAAAAGATATATTAATTGTCACCGAGCTGTGTTATACTAGCGCCCTCCGTCGAACTGTCCCATCATCGACATACCAGTCAATCATAACTTTTAGAATAGCTCCCCTCGTTCAACGCGCACGAGCATGGCTGTCTTCAACTTTACGGTACAGGAGAAGAAACATCGCAGTGAACAGAGTAAGCTTAATGTAAGCATTCATTGAGACCGGTGATCCAATGAAGTTCCTGCTAGTTCTTGCTCTAATAAGGTCACATAGGTTCTCATCATCGGCGCCGGTCTAGGAGGCTTAGGCGCAGCCATCGCCATCTTGCTTGCCGGGCATGACGTGACCGTTCTCGAGGCGGCATCTGAGATCGGAGAGATTGGGGCAGGTATACAGGTCCTCCCAAACGCAGCCCGCATCCTGTTCTCCTGGGGCTTAAAAGATATTCTCGAACCGCACGCTACCTGGCCTCGGAAATGTAATTTTTGGGGGTGGAAGGGCAACTTTCTCTCGGATATGGATTACGAGGGCTACACTCGTGCCGCCGGAGCACCCTTCTGGGACTTTCATCGTGCAAACCTTCACAGGGGCCTCATCACTCGGGCCACTCAACTAGGTGCCAAGTTGATGACGAATGCGAGAGTGCAGAACTTCACTATCAATGAGCATGAATCCTCGACGACTGTTTTCTTGGCCGACGGTCAAACCATAACCGCCGACCTCGTAGTCGGGGCGGACGGCATTAACTCGAAAATGAGAGAGATCTTCCTTGGGAGAGAAGATCCCCCCATTGCTACCGGGGATCTAGCCTACAGGCTTCTCCTCAACACCAGGGATATGATGACGGATCCGGATTTACGCCCCTTCGTCGACAATCCCCAAGTTAATTATTGGGTGGGCCCCGGCGTACACGCAGTGAACTACATCTTGAGAGGAGGCGAGTTGTTCAATATGGTGCTCCTCGTTCCCGATGATATCCCTGAAGGCGCAAACACGATTGAGGGAGATGCGGAAGAGATGCGTGCTCACTTCACCCAGTGGGATCCGCGGCTCGGTAAACTGGCTTCTCTCTGTGACTCCGAGTCGGTGCTCAAGTGGAGGCTCTGCATCCGCCCAGGCCTTGAACCAACATGGTCCCACCCATCCGGAACATTCACGATGCTTGGCGATGCCGTTCACGCAACCTTGCCCTACCTGGCCAGTGGAGCCGGCATGGCCTTAGAGGATGGTGGAGTTCTTGGCCTTTGCCTCGGTAGACTTACAGACAAGTCGCCGTCCTCGAAGAAAAAGGCACTCCAAATATATGAAGCATGCCGACGGGAGAGGACCGAAAGGGTGGTCCAGCGTGGTTCCTATAATCAATGGATTTATCATCTCGCGGATGGGCCAGAGCAAGAGGAACGAGATAAGAAATTCAAGGTATTCGAAGAGCTGGATAAGGAATGGTTGAGCCAGGAGTGTCCTACGATTCCCCAGGTACAAGAAACAGGAGACGACCCTTTCCCCTGGAGGCGTTACGGAGTGGGTAGGTGGTTACTAACATATGATATGTGGCAAGATGTCGAAGAGAAATGGTCTGCTAGTACTACCATGGGGCTTAAGAGTGAGCCGCCGCGGCCAAGCTTATAGAAGGGCTGTCCATATTTTGTTATCTATTAATTCGTTTGCTTGGGCGATGACGAGAGATGAAAGTGTCTATGTCTTACTAAACTTATTGACTCCTATCTAGGTTTATATACCATTTTATGTCGAATAAAATAAATAGCTCTTCGAACTTGATCTAATTGCTTTTCTCTCTGAATGAGTGAATAATAGTCTCTATGCTCGCTATCTAAACCCCTTGGCGTCTAAGGATGGCATTTCCTTCTATGGCTCAGCGGTCACACCAGTCAAAACAAGCCAAAATAAACGCGTTTATTTTGATTTGACTGACTTGAGGCCATTTTGGGCGTGTTTGACTGACTTGACAAGATCTCTTGCTTGATTTGAGTCAGTTAACTGATCAAATAAGCCAAATAATTTTACCATCTTTCTTCACCATGAATATATAGCTGTTATGATCGCGAGAGTGATCGCAAGAGTAATCGTAAGAGTGATTGTAAGAGTAGGGTCCTCCTGGCAGGGTTCCTAGTAAGGGGTCCTAATAGGGGGTCCTAGTAAGGGTTCTAGCAGGGGGGGGGTTTAACAGGGGGTCCTGGGGAAGGGGTCTAATAAGTGGTAGGGGTCTGATAAGGGGCCCGATAAGTGGGTTGATAAGGGATCCGATAAGGGGTCCGATAAGGGGTCCTAATAGGGTCCAGGACCATTAAAATACCCTGTAAAAAATTTAAGAAATTACAACTTTTTAATTAAAGTACTTATCAACTACTTGAATTAATAAAAATATCTTGATTTGATTACCAGATATTTCGAAACCGTTGTTTTGTTTTGCCTGGTCAAGTAACTTGACAATTACTTCAAGTATTGCTTTGACTGGTGTGATCGCTGCTATGGCTAACTCATTGCTTGTTTTCGTAAACAGGGTAGTCATTGTAGCCTTTGTCGAGCGGATCAGCGCCGTAAAACGTTGATCTATCATAAGGGTTCAAAGGCCAACCATTCTTCAGCCGATCGACTAGGTCAGGGTTCGCAACGAAGTGGCGACCGAAGACGATTAAATCCGCATCCTTGTTCTTTAATTTGGTGGCTGCATCGTCACGGTTGAAGTTCCCGCACGCAAGAAACTTGATCCCACCTAACTCTAGTGCACGGCGGAATGGCGTTAGAGAGTTCTTCTTCGTCCCTTTCTCGGAAGTATACTCTTCTAATGCATCCATTTTCTGTTTCTCGTCTAAGACCTCGTCGAAACGAGGTTCAACCCTAAGAAATATTAGTCAGTAGATGATAAAAGAAATACAGAGTTCTTATAAGACCTACATATGTACGTAAGCTGGGCGCTCAGCTTCCGGAAGACTGGCTAGCTTCTCACAAATGGCTAGCCAGTGTCCGTTTGGATCACTATCCTTCGTGTCCTGAAAATAGTTGAACGGCGAGAGGCGCAGGCCAGTCCGCTTGCTACCAACTGCCTGCGAAACGGCGGACACAACTTCGAAAAGAAAACGAGATCTATTTTCAATAGAGCCGCCGTATTCATCCGTCCTCTTATTGATGTTGTCATGAAGGAACTGCTCTAGAAGGTAGCCGTTGGCACCTAGCCAGAGATTAGTTGTTGAAGCGTTCCAACATGCTCAAGTCCTCGACGTTCTGGATTACACTTACCGTGAATCTCGACGCCATCAAAACCAGCAACCTCAACGGCTCTCTTAGCCGCAGCGGCCCACTCCTTCGTCATATCGTGGATCTCGTCAACGGACATGGGTCGTGGTGGGTTCTCGGCACAATCCTGTGAGAGTTCGAGTGTTAAGAATTACGACTTGCGCTCACGGTTTAACTTATTCATGGAGTTTCGGAAGTGGATAGGATCACGTAGTACCCGAATAGTTGCTACGGGCGACGATGACAATGGAAAACGACTTACTGTACCGTCTCCGTATTTCCCATTCATAGGAATATCACCTGACGAGATGGGCTGTTTACCTCCGCGCATCCCTGATGATGAAGCTCGGCCTGTGTGCCAGAGCTGACAGAATATAAAACCCCCCTTGGCGTGAACGGCGTCGGTCACTTTTCGCCACCCTTGAAGCTGTGAATCCGAGAATACTCCCGGGACCCTCGCGTAACCGCTGGCATCCAGACAGATATCAGTTGCTTCGGTGATTTGTAGTCCGCCAGCATTCGCACGGTCGCCGTAGTATTTTGCGACACGAGGGCCGGGAACACCGACTCCACGTGACTCAATATCGCATCTCATTCTAGTACAGGGTGCCTGTCCTAAATGTTAGTGAATCTAATCGACTTGGTGAGGTTAATCCCCATGGTCTGAAATCTACAGACCTGGACGATACGGTGCGCTAGACTCAGGCTACCCAGCTGAAAAGGCTCGAAAAGAAGCGAATAGTCCATAGCGGCTGCCACAAATATCCCGAAATGATCCTGTAAGTGAGACTGTATGAGAAGAACTGGCTGAAAAGCAAATACTGCTAGGTTTAGAAGCGCCCAAGTTAGTGTCTATATATATATATAATTGAATCCTATTATAAATGGTGAGGTGCTCGCACGCCTTCTAAACTGTGCAACCCACATCATCTCCATAACCAAACGGGTAGCCGATTAGTGCTCGGCATCTCTTGACTCTTTCACAGGGTGGAGGGCGGTCAACCCATCCCCTCATCATAGGTGGGGGTAAGAAGTAATTACCATCTTCCGACCACCACTTTTCTTATTAAGACGTGTACTTCCGATGCAGTACGGACATGAGGGCTTGAATCCACAGTCACCTATTTGGTTAGGGCCTCGGCTTCCTTCTATAGCCACCCTAACTTTCGGGATCAATAGGTGTGCCACTACCCTCGCTATTCACTCACGCCCCAACTCACTCACTTACTAGCTCATCACTCACTCACTTCACTGACTTCACTCGCACACTCGCCTGATCACTTGCACTTGCACTTGCAGCTTAAAACCACATTTTTACTCTCACAGTCTGTCTCTCGTGTCTAGTTTATGTGATGTCCCCAAGTGATTTAACCCTGACTAAAAATCCAAAAGATTACGTGGTGAATAAATAGCTACCCGGACAAGATCAAAGTTTTATATTGTCACGGAACAGGAAGTGCAGCTCTAAACCACAACACTATCAAAAGATAGAACGTTATCAGGTTGAGCGAACCTGACCGTCTGCACCTTATATAGGTACCGTACCCTTACATATATTGAAGGAGACGAGAATTAAGCCGCGACAATTGGTCAATTGAGGATTGTGCCTGACATCACTTATTTCCGTAGAGTAGTATACAGCAGAGTTCGGCTCATCGAGTAGAGGCCAAGTAGAGCTCTAAAACAGTCATATGATAAAGCATTAGGAGATGACCAGGGACGCGGTGTTATCAGGTGATGTGGAGTCGTCCGAATTGTTCTTTAAGTGGTGAATACTCACTGCTGCAAAAACGCTCACTTGTCTCTTTCGAGTTGTTCTCGTGCCAACGTCGAGCCACTACTTCCTAGTGTAACTTAGATAGGGAGCAGAAAGGAGAGCCGTCGGGCAGACCTTAGAGAACCAAGCCATCATTATTACGTGCAACAACACATCGTCTCGAAAGGTTTTGGCGTATGCATACCCGTTTCCAGAGCTGGTCCGTCCTTAGTTCGGAGCCATGCCCTACATGCCGGTCCATTATGATACTTAACATAAGGGTGGGCACCCAAGCAACCTCGTATAACACTGAATTACGTTACTTCTGCAGCGTTTACATCGGGCTAAGTAGTCGCTGTCTGTCCGAAATATGTGGAAATTGGGATATAATATGCGAGTGTCACCCTATTTCTCCTCGGCACGCTAGTAGATAGGACTCTACATCTCAAACACTACTACTAACATCAACTGAGTGTATAGAGAAGTTGTTTTTGAATGTCCGTACGGCTATGATGATAGATAAATGCTTCAAGTTCGGCGAAAGATCCGGGATAATTTGATCCCATCGTTTATAAACAAGCTCACCACCCTTAGTAACCCAAGCGCTAGCGTAAGTCAGCTATATTCCACGTGGGACGGCGTCATACGGTGCCCCAAAGACTGACTTTAGAAAATGACGACCGAAGTAGCAATGGATGAGTTCTTGACGAACGTTCATGGACGGCTTGCTTAATAAGGGGGCTTCTGCGGGGTGAGCACCATTCAAAGGGCAGGTATGCCATCCCACCGTATCCCATATTTTATGATATATTCAATTTTACAGCGCGCCAATCATCGGACTATAAGTGTATTTTGTCATAGCACAAAGAGATACGATCAAAGCTACAAGCTACCTAGGTAGTATTCTCGTCGTAGGAGCTGAACAACATCAACATTGAGAGATGACTGGGTCGCGCCGCGGCTTACAAGAGTCGCCTCACAGCTGCATGACGAGGGAAATGCCAGAATACGATGTCAGTATGCAAGTCATCACTGCGGTGACGCTTACTTCTCCTACTGGGCACCTTTGTTGCTACACTCTTTAGTCACAACTTTGGGATTTCCATCTGACCCTGAGGATTAGGTTGTCAGCAAATGGAAATGACCATGGTTTATGCTGACAGTCGGGAAATTTGCTTCTCGTATGAGGAAGGGTTGGAGATGCCACCTGAGCAGACCTGAGTTAGACATAGGACAGTTGCTGAAGGCGAATGAAGGCGATCTACAAAGCTGAGCTGAGAAGGGGTTCTAGAGTACCTAAGGTAAAAAATGACCCATATTGATGCTTCACTTGAAATGAGTACCTATTTACTTAGGTACAAGTATCTATATGTGCTGGATTTATGGCCATCTAGGGTTAGCGCAGTCTCTACCTAAACAGCACCCACGCATGTACTTAAAGTATGTAGTAAACCGCCAGGAAACCATGTAGACACGCCGCCCACCACCTGGGCACCTACCCGTCTAGGTAGGTAGGCAGTTAGACTAGGCCCGTAAATCGAAAAGGGGCAACTGGAGCCAGCTTTTCTATTTTGAGATCGAAACAAGCTTTCCTATCCGCTACACCGGTAATTTCAATGGTACCTAAAATGCTAGTACGGCGGGTATGTTGCGTACCTTATCTAGTGAGCTTTATTGACCTTACACGTACAGTTGAGTTGGGATTCTAGCATGGTTTTATCTACCAACGTAATTACGTACTAAGTACGACAAGATGTCAAAAAGTAGGTAATAGATGCCGGAGAGCCCAAGTAGGTATGTAGTAGGTAGTCTTGTGATTGATCTACCGACGCTTACTTACTGTGGTGTCGCTAGTCGCCAGTCTAGCGGGCTGAACACGTACATACAAACTGATAGTGTATCCACGATGTACACTAATGAGTCGGAAGCTAGGTACTTAGTGTACAAACTGAGGCATCGGCCAAATCGGGAGCCTACATGTCACTGAAATACCCACTGCTAAGCTCGATTCCAACGAGGATCCTTACCAGAAGCAAAGGGAGCCTACCGACAGAGTACTTGAATCTGGTCATTGTGCATGAATCACACGATGTCACTCCATAAGCTGACGGTTAATACGGCACAGATACAGCAATAATCTATAATACTAGTGCTAAGTAGCGTTCGTTGACTTGGCTCGCGCTACGCTACGGTACAGAGACAAAGCAACCAATATCGCCATTAGTTGAGACAGCGCATGTAGGGAGAGATTACTGCGCATTTCACTGGTCAGTAGAGACCCGCAGCCATGGTATCCCGTTGATGTCCTCAGCAACCCAACCCAACCGGTCGGCCCCAGCTCAGTCACTCACTAGATGCACACTGTACACACACTTTTGGCCCCCCGGCCCCCAAGGACCGAGTCTGGCCTTGGGGATCTACCGTACATTGCGTATCCACAAGGTAAGTACTTATAGATACCGGTGTATCCAGCTAAGGCTGTTACCCGAGGTGGTGGTATGTCTCTTGGCGGCTATCAATGCGTCAAGATGAATCTCTTAACTTAGCTCGATACTCGATCATTCTTATGCATTGCCCCATCATTGAGATAGATCTAGATAGGGCACGTGTCTATACCGAATCTAGAGCTATCGTGTTATGCGTAAGTAAGTATGGACATACTAAGTAATTCAGGGGGAGGCTTTCAGTAGTTTAGGCGAGGCCTCAACTAGTAAGAAAAGAGGCGGTAGATAATTAATTGCGCCACGTACGCCCACTAATAATAACAATAAGCATAGCTATCGAGATCTACCTGTTATACACGCATCGATCGCCTTAGTCGGCAGGTATCTCTTGTTAGGCCGTGAGTGGTATTGGGAGGATGCAGCTACCCCTACCTGACCAGCCTTATGTTCCATCCGCTTATTTTATTGAAACTTGAGGCCTAGCTAGGCTCGACAGATTCTTTCTTCCACCGCCCAGCCTACATATTGACAGAGCTAGAGAGGAATTACTCTCCTACGGTGGGATATGGATTACCTACTTACATATGTAGGCAGGTAGTACAATTTCTTATACGATACAGTATCGTAAGGCATGGCGGTACTGTACGGTGTCGAGTTGGGCGAATCCCGTTGTTTTTGTTATGGTCCTTGTGGGCCACGATCACATTCCACTATTCTATACGAGGTCTAGAATCGGACCTATAGGCTGTCTTGGGCTGTCTATGATCTCACCTTTTCTTCTCAGGTTCGTGGCGCGATCCTCGCAAGATGAATCCTTCCTCTCTTCGTGATTCTCCGGTGCAGAAGCGAGACCCCGGTAACGGTTCGCTAATGTGCAGCCAGTCTTCCAGCCGAGAACCCGAACGTTTTTCATCCCTTGTTTCTTAAATACCCCGTCATGCCGTCACGATCTCCTACCAAGTAGATAGTTTGTTCCCCCGTGTCTTGGCTCCTGGCTTGGCTCTTGGCTCTTGAGAACACCAGTCACTCGTTTACTATTCACTACATACCGTATAGGCCGTCCTGGTAATCTAATTGTTTAATACCTCACCTATCTACCTACCTCCTTACAGTCAAGGGATTGGAGATCAAACATGCGGTTCTCTCTCTTGTCGCAGGCCCTTTGTGGTGCCACGATCGTGGTAGGGCTCCCTGGGCTCAAGAGGACCGTACAAGCCACAGCCCCTTTGTTGCCCATCAGCGGGATGGACCACAAGTTGGTGCCTCTTGAGCAAGCTATTCAGCAATTTGCGAATGCTCCCAAGGCAACATCCGATCCGGCGACCTACAACGACACGGCATCGCCCGAGGAATTGGCTAAGACCAATGGCTTGTTCGCAACAGAAGCAGTGTCCGCGGCTTCATGTGCCTCGAACCCCAACGTTCGCTATGAGTGGGACGACTACTCGACATCGGACAGGCAGGCGCTCATGAGCGCCTTCAAGTGTCTGATGAATAAGCCGGCGTCTGGAGCATTCACTGCTTCGAAGAGCAGATGGGAGGACTTTGCTCGTCTACACCAGATGTACACCCCGAATGTTCACAACAACCAGAAATTCTTGCCATGGCACCGATACTTCGTATGGACTTTCGAGCAGGTCCTGCGAGACGAGTGCGGCTTTGACCGAGCTTTCTTCTGGTTTGATGAGACGAAGCATGCTGGCGCCTTCTCCGCCTCTGATGCCTTTAGCTCTGCGTACCTCGGCACGCTCGGTGGCTCGAGCCACTGTGTCACCGACGGAGCTTTCGCCGGGCTCACCGTCAATATCGGCCCGGGCTCTGGGAATACCCCTCACTGCCTGAGCCGCCAGGGCAATGCCGCCGACACCGCACAGTGCAGCACCAGTTACCTGAACTCGGTAAGTCGTTCCGCAATTTATATCATATATCATACAGGCAGTTTAAGACATCGGCGTGCGAAAGTCCTCCCTCCAAGTTGAATTTGCATCCAACATCCCTTCCCGTTTCGAACCACTAATAGAGGCTACTCGGACTAGCGATAACTAACCTCAATCGCTATTAGTGCCTATCGAACAACGATTACACTGACTTTGAGAAGTGCTTCGAATACGGGTAAGTGTTGAAAATGACTCGGATGTATTGACTAATTACACCGCGCTGACCCCTGAGTCTAGACCACACGGCTACGGTCACAATGGCGTTGGTGGAGTCATGGCAGATGTCTACGCCTCACCCGCCGAGCCCTTCTTCTGGTTCCACCACACTTTCGTCGACCGTGCCTGGCGTATCTGGGAATTGGCGGACCCCAACAACCGATATGCCTCGATTGACGGCACGGATATCAACGGCAACCCACTAACCCTCGACACGGTTCTATATATGGGCGGCATTCGGCCGGATGTGACAATCCGACAGGTGATTAACACCCTCTCGGGCGACGCTCTCTGCTACCGGTATAACTACTAGGGTGATAAGGCTTTCATAAGTATAATTCGGGTGTCTAAAAGTTTTATTTGCCAACGTCTCGTATAGTGGCATACGCATATATGTTTTTAGTTAATGTCCACACTATTATGAACTACATGTACTCGTTCTCTTGTCGCTCATTCATCTAACCGGAAGGTGAATTATTCATGCTCGGATTATGCTGCCCTTAGGAGAGGAAGGTAGAGGGAATTAGTTACATACCGTACGAAAGGATGATTCAATAGTCACCGTGTGGGTTGAACCTGGGCCGTTGTAGTACGCGACGTGTGACATACAGAACAGCAGCTTGACGTTAGCATCCTGCGCGTCCCACGGGCTATTCGCCAGACGTAACGCAGTACGTATGCAAGGGCATTCATACCTAGATAGGTAAACCAAAACTCCCCAAGATTGAGATATTGATGGGTCATTCTAGTCTCCAATTGTGGGGAAATTCTCCTCGCAGTTATTGTGTTGGTGCGAGTGGTTTAACCCCACGGCGGTCTAGTTGATTACTTACATAAGGGAGAATTCATTTCCTTCTATAAAAGAAGAAGTGGTCTAGTTTTAGTTTTCGTAGCTTTTTCTATTCTAGGAGGCCCCCTGGGGGAGATATGTTCGGTGTCCTTTCCTTGACAAATCTCACATTTATTACCATTTTTCACCTTACATTATAAATCTCTGGAAGTGCCATGCGGCCAAGACCGGGTCCCCAGAGTGCGATTTACGTGAGTTTACATGAGCCGTTTTATTATGTAGAAGTGTTCTTATGTTGGAGGAATTAAGCCTACGTTGTAAATAATCCATTATACTCAACAGGGGGGCATAAAAGGAGAACAGGTTCTTACTACTTGTATAGTTACGTAAAGGGTCCAACTTGCGTCACCAAATGCCTGTATATGTTTCTTCATAGCTGGCTTATAATTTGCAATACTATACAATGCCACTTGCTGCTTTGTAGGCTTCGAAGCTTATTAATCGTAATCACAGGCTATTAAAGTGTAGCAATACGCAATTAGGCTTCATGTTTAGATTTAATTATCTTGCATACTAATATCCTAGTGGTATTCTTTCGGGAAATCTTTTGGCTCTCTATATACGCCTTGCGTCGACCTGACCAATCGCTATGGTTGAGGGTATTCGAACAACCACGTACACAAGCTTATCGGTATAAGCTATAAGCAATTATTCAAGCGCCCTTAACCGTAAAGTTGAACCTCAGCCCTCCCAAACTTGCCAAGAACGCAGGTCACTAATAGTCATCCAAACCACTGAAACAAAGTAAGTTAGTGCTTCATAGCATGGCGTTCAGAGGTAAATGAAAATAGGAAATTTGGCCTTTGAGGACAAAGCCTTGTGCTGGATAGTGACCATGATCAAATACGACAAACACCAGGTATTACTTACTTTGATGCGTCTCTGGCCAGACTGTCCTCGCTCGTGCTAATGCCTCTTCGCCAAGCCCTATAGCCTTCCGCAAAAGCGCCAAAGATACATCAGTATGTGTGCCGTCGTCATTCTTGGAGTCTGAATGAGCCACATAATAGAACTGTTGATTCTCCCATAATCTTCATTCCTGTCAGCACAATTGACTACTAGTATGGGCATTTTCTTTACTTACACAAACACTAGCTCCTTTTGGTAACAAGCTTTCTCCTCAGGTTTCTGGCTTGCTTCGTGAAGTTCCCTCAACAAATTGAGCCTTCTAGCCAGGTATCTCTGAGTACCTGGTATGCTGTCGTCAAATTCCGGCAGTATCTCGCCCACGGTACCCGCTATCGGTTCGTTGCCATTTGCCAGATCTCGTGCTTCTTCTAGAGAGGCCGTATAATAATCGATCCCGTCCTCGCATCTTGGGCAATCACAAACAAACCCCCAAGCTCTTTCAGTCAAGCGCTGACGGTTCTCCGTTGTATCGTAGCGGGGAAGATAACTGACGAACATCTCCTCCCCCTTTTTAATACTTCGGCACGCTCTTGCAACCCAACGTCCCCTTACCACCTCACATTCGTATTCCACATTTGGATCACACTATCCGAGAATCATCAACCGGCGTTAGTACGGCCTAATTCTGAAACGCTCAATAAGCGATAATGTAACCGAAAACAGGGAAGCTAAAAACAGGTCTCTAGACAGTAGCAGGGTAACTTTCGGAGAGTACCAACCGAATGATTAAACCGGGATGCCCGTAAGAACAGTCCGCTATGCCTACCCGGCTCATCAAGGTTAACACCAAAGGAATTGGACCGTAACTGCATTCTCAATGCAGTATACAGTTGCACTTGCTCCTCGTCCCCGAATTTCTTCGATCCATCGGGATTTAGCCGGCTAAAGCCTCTGTAATATTTCTCCTGTCTTTCCTTCGTTACATGCATTGAGAGGCTTTTCCATTCGTTTTTGTCCTCCGGATTTAGAGCTTCGTATATTGCGGCTATCTGATCGCATTCATCATTGAGTATACCCTCATTGAGTATTATCGACGTGTAAGTGACGAGTACTACCTCGCCGGCGTTAATATCCCTCGTAGCAAAAGCGCCAATGCCTTTACCATCAAGTGTCGGTTTTGTTTCAAAGGGGCCATCATAATCTCCGTCAACAGAAATATCCGACATGGTGCACTGTTTCAGCTAGACGAGAATGAATATCGTGGCGTTGTGATGCGGAGAAGGCCACAGGGAAAGGGGATTCCAAGACGGCGCCAATACATCCCTTTTCGAATTTGTATCTTGGGCAAACTTAACTATCCATCAGAGTATTTCAAGAAAGAAGTCATTAGAAAATGTGAACCGGGCTATACATCTTTCCGAAAGCAGCCCCAGCTCCTTTGTAATAATAACTACGGAATCACTGTATTATAATATGCGCCCGTAGTGGGCGAATACGGCCTGGGTAGGTAGGTAATATTAGTCTTTGTCCAGAAGAAAGATTCACTGCATTCGGTGGACCCATAAGAGTTGCGGCCTCTTCTCGTACCCTACCTATGTTAGTTGCCCAAACCGCCCGTTCTTATCTCCCCAGCCGTCAGCGAATTACGAGGAAAAACCAGTCGAGATTCGTATCCTGCTGACGCCCTACTCTACACAACATGGCGGCGAACCCCGAGACTTCCCACGATCGCTTGATTGATTTGGCCACGGCAGTCACGAGACTCGAAGAGGGATTTACTACAGAATTTTCCCAATGGGACCAACTGAATTTCCCTAGTGACGTACACTACTTTCGGTCCTCATATGCGGAGGCCATCCGTGTTCTAGAGGATATTTCAACGGAGAAGTTGAAGGGGGATCCAGATCTGAAGCCTCAATTCAGGCTTCTCTTCAAACGTGCCGTTGATTTGCTTTCAAGCTCCCATGACTTTGCTAAGAAGGCCGACGTCCGGCTAAGGCCAGTGCACAAACTATTGGTGTCGGATATGCTACGTCTCGATAAAAGGCCCGATATCAATTTAGCTAACGGCCTAGCAATGCATATTATAAAAATGACGTTGCTGCTGAAGAAGACGTGGCCTCCTGCACGCGATGCGTGGGCGGCGGATGGAACCGACCTGGGGGGGGATACCGAGTTTGACCGCGTATTTGAGCAATTCCAAGACTTAGATAAGGGTCGACGGAAATTTCAAGGGGACTTCGAATTGTACGCTCGGGAATCGTGGCTGGTCTTGCAAGACGCCTGTAGAGCACTGCACATACCAGAGAGTCAAGCCTCCCCCNGATGACGATTTCTTCAACAACGACACTCGGCCTACGTATGTAGACTACTCTTGCAAGAGTAAGGAGTTTTTTTATGGAAAAGGGAGCCGACCAGGAATTATGAGCGTCAAGTCAAGCTTAGGTGCACCCCTCACCGTCGAGGAGGCCAGGAAGATAAAGGAGGCCAGTCGGAAACGCGTCGCCGGGCCATCATCGCAAGGCGCAAAAAGACCTCGTACCAGTGGCGGATATAGCATGACGCTAATCAATGCCACGGCCGACCTCGAGGACATCTTGCGCAACAGTCAGTATTGGAGTGCGCGGGACG
>JAPUUL010000258.1:0-22408 GCA_029590625.1 Lasiodiplodia mahajangana | reverse complement strand
ACATGGAGTGATCGCCGCTAGTGTCCCGCGGCTCGGCAACCAAGCGCGCTTGAGTAAGGCTAACGTTTTAGTGGGCTGCACTACGCGCTTCATCTCCACCCGAACGATTTAAGATGTTGGAGAGCGGGTTAGGTATTGATATTGCAGTTGTAATGAAGCTATTTCACTTTCGTTGGCTTCGTAGCTTACTTCTCTTTTACCATTACGCCGCCGAACCTTCTAGGACGTGCTTACATTATCCAACGCTGCCAAAAGAGATGCTTTGGCGGGTAGCGAGACAGAACGGGTCGCTCGTCCTACGTTGATTCAGAATGGTAGTTTTCGGCGCTGGATTTCTATATTTCCCGCTATTTTCCATCATTAGCTTTTTACTTAATTATCTAGGTCGGTCCCCCGGGCTCCGCCTATATCCAATACTATTCTTTGGGTCCTTGTCCTTATTCAGTCGACTCTTCCTTAAGAAGAGTAAATGTGTTTATTCTTCTAGAGTACAGAGCGCCGTATCGAATCACGCGCCCCTTTTAAGTTGGTAGAGCATTAGGGATGACAACAGTATGTAGAAGTAAAGGTTAATTAGAACCAAGAAGATAAGTAGTCTTGATTCATTGGTTATTAGCAGGTAATATTGGAGTAGAGGTAACGTTGCTTTATTGTGGATCTATGGCATAAATAAAGCTTTAAACATCGCTTGTTGATAGTGGTAGTGTTTATATTTTCGGTGCGTTGATAATCTATAGCTTCGGCACGCGTCTAAGCGATGTCGGCTTGTATGTATCCACATTCTCATATCCATGTTTTCTTGACGCTTTATCATACTCCACGGGGATGCCAGCCTCACCTTCTTAAGTAAGAGTACGTACTTCTTGACGGCGAGCTCGAGGTTGTTGTAGCTCTTCTGTCTCGCGCTCGCGAAAGTGCTTTTACAGGTTGTTGACTTGACGCACTGCACCTGCACGCTTACTACAGCCGCCTGAGGTTATATCGATTATGCGCGCTGGACCGCTTAGATCCTACGAAAAAAACGCAGCTCTAAAGGATGGGTAATGCTAAGTGGCGGGTCGATAACAGCGCTTAACCTAGGTAGGTACTACATAATACTGCTACGATATACCTGATCCAGCACTGCAGGAACGCTTTCCCGCACATCAAAGCTGTATACTTACTCTAAAGAAGGTAAAAAGTCGGAACACCTCCATTTCGATATCGAGAATCCCGATGGTACTGCGTCTGGAGATACGATACTAGAAAATCTAATCCGGCTTGAGGTCATCAATCTTGCAGTCGCCTTGAACCACGGCAGAACTTCCTTCCTTGTGCAATAATAATGAGCCAATATTGTAGTTAGCAGCAGTGTAAACCGACGATCCAATAGTGTTTTTGGGCGATATAATACAGGAGGGAAACTACCTATAGAGCCTACGTTTTGCATTACTTGGCGAACTCTAGATCTATCTCGGTAGTTCTAATTAGTTAAGGATTACCAGATATACCTTACCCTTTATTTCAACCTTGATATTGGCTATGCCACCTCATCCCTTCGTAACATAGAAAACAATATAATTAGTTGAATAGATCCTAAAGCTATCCATCTCCTTGTTCTCGCCACTTCGGAACCATTGTCTAATTCAAAACTCACCATCTAAGCCCTAAAGCACAACCACGGGAATGTAAACTAGAGAAAGCAACCCCGCCTTGCCCGCTCCTCGCTAGCTCCCACAATGAGTAGAGAGGAATGTACCTGGTACATGTAGGTATTAGAGTGTGTGTGCAGGGCGGGGTTAAGAGGCTTGTAATTCTAGTTGCAATTCTATCGAGAAGTCTGGTTCTAGAAGGCGGAAGAACGCCAGCCTCACTAGCCCATAAACCCTGCAGCTTGTATATGTTACTCTGTAGGCTTATCTGTGATTTATGTAAAAAAATATCAAAGCGAGCGTATGGCTTTGCTCTGGTACCTGTGGTAGGGCAGGTGGAGAAGCTGACAGCTTTACATCGGATAGTGAGTTGATCCTCTCTGTCTCCATCGACTTTCCAAGGCTTACCCCTTTTAATCATTGAGCCTCCTCTACTTCCAAGCCCATATATAGATCGCCAGACACTTTTTGCCAGCCTTGACTTAGGAGACGGATCGAGAACAGAGAGCCAGAAAGGCAATGCCGTTGTGGTGATAGTACGCCTCCCTCATAACTCGTCATGGCTTACCGGCTACAAATGCGCTATCGCTAACGCTATATTTTAGCCCTTAGATTGGCATATATATGTCGAAATCAAAATTGTGCCTTTTCCATCTTTCGAGGGGACGGTGAATTGACCGGCCAGCCAGACACGCAGGGTATTAGGCAGAGCAGCGCATTCCACGACGTTAGAAACCATGGTTCTCATAATCAAATTGAGAGTAAGAAGGTCGATCTCTTTAATTTGGCCAGTGGAGTTTGGAAGCTAAGCAGTCTGAGTAGATCGAGCTACTAATAATATCCATTTCAACGTTTTGGTAAAGCATAGTAGTATATTTTCGATCCGTCCGCGACAAATCGAGTTCGACACCATCCGAGAATTTAGTAGGCCCTTCCAAATACCAGTAGTTCCACAGCAGCATCCTAAGCCTTCGTTTATGTCGCGTATTAAACGATTCCTGCAAAAACCCTCCAAACGTTCTCTGATCCGATAGCCCCAATTTCGAAGCTCCTAGCCGAATCGAAACAGTAATAGCAAACCATAGAAGTTCCCTGAAACGCTAGCACTTTCCGATAAATGAACATAGGACCCCAGGCTCAGGGGGGACTCTCCCACTAGGACCGGTCCTTCGACAACATGTATAGGGATAAGGTCGACTACCCATTCGGCCTCGACGGGAACCATGGTTGGAGAATCGAAGTGGATGGCAGTGACGCGACTTTCTGTAGGTTTGTCCTAGTTTAGGATCAAGGTTGGCCCTCCATGGTTAGCGAAGCATAAGAATAAAATCGAGGCTAGGTTGTGTATCTAAAGACAAGTGAAATTAGGGTAGCCAAACTAGCGAATATGCATACCTTTACTTCCGTTCTTGCGAACCCCTCTAAGAGGCCGGTCGTCACTGTAGCTAGCTCCTCGGTATTGTGGCAGATTTGGACGTCGTTGGCGGTTTGAAACTTCGCATCGGGACTTTGGAGCCAATTTGCGACCTTTTCTAGTTCGGCGACCGCCCCCGGCGGTAAGCTCTTATTCTCCAACGTAGAGTCTGCCATTTTCTTTTTAGTTGCCATAACTGAAGGGGAAGGATGGGCACGGCGGTCCCGAATATATGCTTTTACTCCGGTTCCACAGACAAATCCTGTAAAGTGACTCAAGTAAGCAGGTAGGCCTTGACGTTTAGCCATGCGACTGTATTGAGCTGGGATATCTGCCTTTCGGCGTACAGCGAGCAAGAATTGAGGGTGGAGCCTAGGAACCTAGAACGTTTATGAAATAGAAAGTGGTGATGCCTACTAATCGATCTAGGGTGCTATCGCTATTTCAATTGCAGTATATGAGTACTTCTAACAGCTGGGATGTACCGTTTGATAATGTTGTGATATGATTGATAGAATGCTGTTGTTTTGCTACGCCGTTGCTGCCCAAGGAGGAGGATCAACGTGAATGTGAGGAATGCAACTTCGCAAAAACAATGCGCCTAGTCCGGATAGGATTGGGTTAATGGAGTAACTTTGCGGATAACCGGTCTGCACGGAGGGAATGTTACCTAGAGCCTTCAAGCTGATAATATTCTTACCAGCGCTCAGCTCGAAAGGAAATGTTAACAACGATAGGTGGCCCCTACCTCCATCCCTTTGACGGGGCTTCTTGCATAACAACATACACCCAATAAAACAATAATATGAGGCTCGGAACATGGTTTTATTGACTTATCTCGCATATGTAAAGAGCCCCAGTATTCCACTTTTCAAGTCACTTTGCTAAAGGGGCATTCAAAGTGATATCATATACGATCAGGCTTTAATGTGCTTTTCTATCGTAAAATGATATGCATTCAGCACCCGCAGCATATAAAGTCAGGTAATAAAATGCACAGCACTATCCAAAGGGAACAAATATTAATGGTACTAGTTACAATACAGTGGCCCCAACATAATTTAACCCCCTAAGCATTCTGTATCTCACACACAAAGGCCTATACATGCATTTGAAATTATAGCCACACTGAATAATATTTTAAAGTAATAAACAAAAGCAGTAATAAATTGAATCAAATCATTATAGGGAGATCTGGAGAGATAGGAACGAGGTATGAGTACTAACAGAAGCGTAAGACAGGATACGAACAGGTTAACCCCACCCTTTGACAAGTGAGCGATATAGTAGTTGCAGTCTCCCCTTGATAGCTTTACGATCATAACTAAGTACGGAGAAAGAGTGTGCCGCTAGATCAAAGCATTCAGTTCCTATCAATGCGCAAGCTTTCCGCCCCCAAATATGCCAACTCAAAGATGTAACGTCAAGAACCCTCATCTAATTACGGTAGATTTCTAGCCTAGCCATGAAGCTCTCTTGACTTAGAGCTGTTCTCGTTTTATTAGGTAAGTTGTGCATTTCTTCTTATATTGTGCCATTATCTTTTATCCTTGCATAACGTAGCAACGAATTATACTATGTATTGAATCGTGCTAGTACACACCTTCACCGATCGTGCTCTTCTAGAGCCTACCTCAGTGGCTTAGAATTCCGCATATTGTTGTGCCATTCCGCAACGATGGCCGCAGCAGGGCCTCAATGCGCCAGCATTCCATTTGAGAGGAGTTGTACGAAGTACTCCAGTAGGCTACGGAAGCCTTGAAGCGAGCCATGTAGGTCACAGGGAATTTCGAATGGGTTTGCATGCGGGAAGTTTATCTGCTTATTGGAGCTATATTCACTAAAGAGCACTCCAGGTCAGCTGCACCAATGGTTTCGCAAGTTTTAGGCTTGCGAATACTAGGCCTCAAGTCTTCTTACATGCCAAATGTTTATTCTAATCTATTCACTGAGGAGGTGTGCAGTATAACAAGGTAGTTTGAACGCATCTATTGGGGAGAGCGTGAGCCTTTAACCGAAGGCCTACTGGCACACCATACGAGCCGGCCGCCTCGACCAAGACTCCGGCTGACCGCATACTATTGAAAAAGCACCAAATCAAACCTAACATAATGCTCCCTTCGGACCTAGAACAGTGCACTTTCGAGGCGCAGCGTGAAGGTCGGCCACTACCACTAAGCCCGAGGGACGGTAGATGGTTTAAAAAAACCTCCGACTACCACCAAAAACTACTTCTTTCGTGGGAGGTGGAAAAGTGAGTTGACGAGAGAAAACCCAATCACGCGGCGAAGGGACCCCTTTATAGGGGTTCCGCTGCTAGGGGCTCGAGCGCAGTGCTAACCTTTTTAGGGAATAGAAACATTCAATCTACAACTACGCCTCTCGATTCTTATCTGTGAAGTTATCATCGTCGTCCACTAAAGCCTTTGGCTAATGTCGAGCTGTAGTCATAGCTAACCAAATCACTACGCCACGAGTTTCTACTCAGTTGGAACTGACCGAAGCATTACCAACGGAGATCATTTCGACCTTGTATAAGGTGCTATCGAGATTGAAACAAACTAGTACGGAAAATCTTGCCGGACAACCCCGCCACGTTCATGACCAAAGGAATTACTTGGAAGCCCTGGAATTAATAGCCTGGCGAGAACAATGAGTTGATATGGCGGGCCCCCGATTTGCCCTGAAGTCCCTCGGACTTCGCGAAAGCAGCATCCTTCAATTCAAGCGTGGTAAATCCATCCCCACTAAGATCATCGGAATCGAAGCTACACCTCAATCCGGCACCGGCGTCGCCGTAGCCCTTGACGGCCCTTGACGGCCCCTCCTGAGCCGAACCGAGTCAATGTTGGCAATAAAGCTAGTATCATCGTCGATCAGGACGTTCCGTCTGGCGTAATCTAGATGATTCGAGGGAACTACTCGCCGACTCTGACGTCCCTGAACGAATTAATCGTAGGGGGTGGCCAACCAGGGATGCGACAAAGTTTGTTTGGCTGTGAGCCGCGCCTCTGGGACCCAGCAAATCAAAGCTCTTGTGAAGTCTAAGAATCTTGCCCGGTCGTCGCCCTGCAACGACGCCTCCAAAGATTCAAGCGTCTTCTCATGGGGTATAGGGACAATCCCTCTCCAGTTACCTAAATAAAAAGTTCAGCTAATCCTTTCATGCTTTTGGAATGCAGTTAACTTACCATCCTCGTCCCAGAACTCCAGGTACGTCTCGCTCCGTTTGAGATAGTCTAACGGAGGTGGGCCGAGCAAAGCAATCATATTGGCCAAGTGGTGTGCGTTATTCAACCTCTGATCATTGACATCGTAGATTTTGAAGAGGTTCTTGGCTTGAACCATGTGCCAAACCTGCAGGGGTCAGATGATGAGCTAAATCCGGAGCAAGGCAGTCCGGGAAAAGCTTCTCTTACCGATACCCCTACACTCCACATATCAATGGGGTAACTCCATTTCATACCCAGTATGATCTCGGGAGCCCTAAACGAGATCGACATGGCAATACCAGAACCCTCATCCCCGATATGAGCATTACCAAAATCACAAAGAAATAATGCGCCAAAGTTGCCGATCACGGCTCGAGATGTATAGATTGTCCTATCCTTCAAGACCTTACGTGGGCTGGGGCTCTTGAGCTCGGCTTCCTCTACCCGGGAGAGGCTCTTATCCCGATCTTCGAACCCGATGAGCAAATTTCCGGGATGGAAGTCTTTAGTTTGAGTTAGAAATCAGAAGATTTGACTTTGATGACTAGGCTTTGGGTCTCAAAGCAGGTGTTATGATGAGAGGATGACTTGCCGGTATGGATGACATGAGCGTTGGAGTGAAGGAAGTCTAAAGCGGGAACTATTTGTTTCATAGCCCCTTTCACCATGGGAGATGGGAAAACCCCTGAGGGTGCCCTATGCTGCAACTCAGTCATAGATATGGCGAGAGGCGCTTGCACTAGAACATCATGGCTGCCGTGTGGTCCCCGGATCTTGAAGGATCGTATGAACGGACGGATGTTGAGCAAGCCCAGATAGAATTGGTGCTTTCCTAGATGCTCATAAACTTTAACTTCGTGATGATTCGGGACGGTATTGATTTGGACTTTAAGACAGACATATTTGCGGTCCCTTCCGAAGAAAAACTCAATTAGGATTTGCGCTAGAGCTTGTAGTGGGAGGACGTACTGAAGGTCATGGGCAAGCCAAATGGTAGCGCTCGAGCCGAATCCGAGTTTGGTAACTACCTGATACCTGTTCTGGAACACCTGGCCGAGGCGGACGGGGTAGAATAATTCGGGCTTGTAAATCGACATGCACTCCTCTTCAGTCCTCTCAGACACGTCTATAGTCTCGAAGCCCGATGCTGGGAAGACACGGGGTCGTAGCTGAGCCGGTTTGCGAGTTATCCAACGCCTCAGCCAGTCAAATCGGCTGCCCCGCTGTTGATTTTGGCTAGCCATGATGGAAAAGTATAGGTAAGGAGTAAGGTTGAAAGAATGATGTTCGATGAAATCGTACTGGGAACATTGCACCTGGGAGGACTTGAAGGAGGGTACGATATCGCCCCGGGTGGGATGATGTTATGCAACAACGCTAGATGTGGAACTAGACATATTGGCCCATTAGCTTTGCGTTACTGTATGATACCTGGGGATGGCCAGTAAGAGATGAGTCATATCTTGGGGCAACAGGTTGAATCAAGGGATAGATCGGGGTCCAACTTCATTTACCGCTCTCAGTCACCGGGTTCCCCGCCTAAAGCATGGTAAGACCAAGGGCGAGACCGCAAAAAGTACTACCTAAAAAAACTGGATGGCCTGTTTGTGGCACATATTCGCTAAAGGTTTCACGAAACCAACAATAGCCATCAGTTTTGGTGAAATAGTAGGTATAAGAGCGTACATTGTAGCTGTCTAGACTACCTAATGAAGGTAGGTCGGGAGACCAGTCTTATACACAGAACACAGGATTCTGGTGTAGTACATACAGTGACTCCTTGACCTAGAATACTCCCAAACAGTTTCACTTCAACTATTCTTCGGTATATCAAAAACAAAAGGTTTCGGTCTAGCAGCTAAGAAGAGTTCGTATAGTTAGGCTTAGAATAATACCCGTCGACCCAACCGTCTCCCGCTTTCTTACTTAACTTTGATCATCCTTGGTAGCGTTATCATCACCAACCGGCTGGTTGCTTGTTCTGCCCCCCTGCTTCTTATTCCTCTTCACCTTTCGACTTTGCCAAATGTTGTAAGAGCCGTCCTCGTGGAGGTGGACGGAAAAATATTGCACTTGTTCAACAAAGAACCCAATCGTCATGACTTCCCTCGTATCGCTGGGGTCTGTAGTGGACATGTGTGGCTTAGATCCCCTAATTCACTATCTTAGGGCCTAAATATCGTAACGGAGGGTGCATTATTGCCTTTCGTATCACTTACATAATCTGATAACCATTTACGTTGTGCTATAGAAGGTCAGCCAGGAAACGATGTTAGGTCGATGTTACTCCTTACTTGTTTCCGCATGTCTTGGGCGACGTTTGTCAAACCGTTCATCCAATTTCCGCCGATATCCATTACTTCGTCGACCTGTGTTTTCCCAAGATTTCTCAGTCCCAACTTCGCAACTTGGTTGGGAGCATCGTTGGGAGCTGAGGACATGTTGAAACTTATGATAATCGCTTGGCTCAAAAAGCCAGTTTTCAAATACAGCTCATAGTCGGCTTTCAGTCTAAAAGAGCCCATGGTTTCCCTATTTTTCAGTCAGAGTCTCCTATTTCTATTTGTACTCA
This sequence comes from Lasiodiplodia mahajangana, assembly GCA_029590625.1. Taxonomy (NCBI): domain Eukaryota; kingdom Fungi; phylum Ascomycota; class Dothideomycetes; order Botryosphaeriales; family Botryosphaeriaceae; genus Lasiodiplodia; species Lasiodiplodia mahajangana. Next base: position 13,579 of record JAPUUL010000258.1, on the reverse strand, counting down.
AAAGCCTCAGACCACAATCCTATACGGCTGGATAAAGCTGATCTCCCTTGCGGGCGATCGAGGCCCTTGTGCCCTACTCCTTTAATGCCCTTCGTACCACTTACTTCGTCTCACTTGGACTCACAATTATGGGTTCATGATAATCTCGGGGGTACAAACAGCATCTAGCATGATTTTGTGATATAAAAATGCCCTGGAAAAGCACAAGTGTTTTGACAAGAAATTTCCAAGAGGAAGTGAGGGGGATATGTCACCTGGCGCATGAGGCGCTAAAAAGTGTGTGGGAGAGCACGTAGAAGATATAGTGAACCTGAGGATGAGCTTTGCCCCGCGTTGACGACGATCGGCTTAGATCTTGGCCAGTGTTCTTACAAAAGGGATATTAGCCGTCCGATTGTGGGCGGTGGACACCTACGTTCGCGTATTATCGGTATCGTTCTCCGAGAATACGGGGCGAGCACACATCAATGGGGATACTGTTCTCCTAGCATGAATCTGTCATACGCACCGACTCATATACCAAGGACATCGTCACTCGGAATCTTGTGGTGCCCCTGTTGCATAACTAAACACTTATACAAGGTCATGTAGGTTACTGAGAGGCAATAGTAGGCAACTAGAAGCAAGGTTACAAGATTAAGAAGAAGGACTGAAAGATAAGAATACTTTCACAATGCTCTACTTAGGAGTCTTAGTACCGATTCACTAACATGCCTGGCTTCATTATTCCCAAAGTTAAAGCGTCGCTATTATATGCAAATATGCCAAGTAGATTCGGCCGGGATGCGGGCACACAATAATTAAAACAAGGATGGGCGTATGGTTTTGGATTATATCCAGCTCGTCCCACATTGGCGTATTAGTATGCGCTCTATATAAGGGCGAATGATTGAAGTTATAATGAGACAGTGCCGGTAAACCGGCTCCATTGGGGGCTACTTTCGCTATATTTCTTTTGTTATATATTCGGGAAACTCCAGACTTCTTCTTTACAGGAGGTAGGCTCCCCTCTGGGTTTTATCCTCGTGCTACTACCAATGCTACGTTTCCATTTCTTAGTGAGATCTCTAGAAGTGCTAAGGTGTTTACGCCTCGAGTGTACGATGATCTATGAGTTCTCAGCTCCTATTTTAATAGCCAAAACAATACCTAACAATTAGAAGCGATTAGCGATTTACCTTGGGATATTCTCTAAAGCAATACCTAGGAAGTATTGTTGGATGGTGTTGCAATTCTATCCTACGTCAGGAGCTGTTGGAAAGATGACTTAATAGTTTCCTAAGATGGAAGGTAAGGGGGGATGAGAAGAGGGTTTGTTCTATGGAGAAAATCCATTTTAGCGTAGTTTCGAATACTTGACAATATCCCGTCCCGACTTAAGACGGGAATCCCCGTACCCCGTACGGCATGATTGCAATAATATAAAACAGAAACTTAGTGATCAGGGGGTGTTCTTATATTTGCGGCTATAGCGTGATAACCTTATATCTTCTATGTCTCTTTGCGAAATTGGCGCCCAGCAAAGCCTCCCGCTCACCCCTTAGCAAATGAATGCTACACGACTCTAGGATAACTTCCTTTTAAGCGATCGGGTATATCTGAGGAAAACTCCAAATAGGGAGAAGTAGTCGTCTAAGCTTAAGAGGGGGCAAAGCGGGATATACTTGTATATTTAAAGCCACATGAAGTGTGGCTTGTATGGCTTGGCTAGGTGCCTCGTCTACACGGAGACAGACGAAGTAGCAGAGCTTAAAAAGGTGCAACCTAACTAGAGGACTGTACATCTGTATTAGCAACTTGCATCATTATCATGACTGCTGGCGCTGCAGGCTCGGGGGCCGTATATAACGTGCGGAAGCTCTGAACAATTACGACAGGGCTTGTGCCGTGACAATCACTTAGAGGAATAAGAAAGCGTGGTGTAACCCCACCTACTCTCTGACATCATGAGCAGCATTTCGAGGAGGCGCAACGCAACCAACAGACCATGTTCCAAGTTGTATGCAGGTCTTCATCACAAGCCAACAAGTTCACGATGCATGCAGTCTACTGAGAAATAGAGCACACAATTCAATGCATCCTGCAGTAGGACACACACCGCACATACAGACTTTATATGGCTGCGTGCCAAGAGATCTTCAACTGGAGGTGCTGCCTTAGGTATGTACTATGTTACGGAAAAGTAGAATCAGGCCCTGGTCTGTCTGTCAAACATTAGGCAGGCGATTGCCTATTTACTTAGCATGGCCATCCATCTCACAGCCATCATTAATTGCATATGTAAGGAATCTCGATCCTATTCGGGAGTGCCGAGACTGTAGAATCTTTCAAGGGTTGGTTTCCTATGTTGGCCTGCGAGAAGGTTCGTGTCAATCGATCGCATCAACCCCACTGTCCTCTCCCTATCACCAGTTTAGGACGACTGTGGCTTACAGGAAAGTAAGACACACATGGAAAATTACCTGTGTAAGGAACTATTAAGGCCCGATCCCCCTCCTCCAGCTCTCTGTGAATCCCGTCCAAGAAGCCGTTTTAATCCTCTGTACAACAATACGCACCTTATACTTACCACACGAATAAAGATCCCAACCCTCTTTCTCGTGTGATTCAACGTGATGGCTGTGATCCTCATTACAGGAGCTACCGGATTGATTGGTTTCGGTGTCCTGCTGGCCGCCTTGGAGGCCGGTCATACAGTTCGGTATACCGTACGGTCCGAGGAGAAAGCCTTGGTAGTTACCTCAAACCCCGCGATTCGAAAGTTAGCTCTTGATGAAGACCGCCTATCTTCGTTCGTTATTCCTGACCTGACTGCTGACGGCGCCTTCGACGCCGCACTGGAAGGCGTCACACATGTCATCCACGCTGGTTCCCCCCTGCCACACCCGGCCTATGACCCAACTACCGAGGTATTCCGGCCCACCCTCAAGATGTCCGAGGGTCTATTGGCTTCCGCACTCAAAGTGCCTAGTGTGAAGCGTGTGGTGATTACCTCTTCGGCTGTTGCCAATTTGCCCTCCGGGCCTCCATCGGAAACGCCCGTCTCTGCATCTACTCGCCTCCCTCTGCCGGATCCAATTCCATCCAAGTTCGACTATGCCTTCGAAGCGTACGTCTTCGGAAAACTCGTCGAGCTTCATAATTCCGACGAATTTGTCAAGATTCATCATCCCCACTTCGCCATCTCTCATGTCATGCCTGGGTACGTTTTCGGCCGGAATGAGCTTGCGCTCGATGCCGCAATGACGCAAACTCAAAACAGCTCCAACGGCGTTATTATGATGGCAATGATGGGTAGGGAACCGCCCTTTCCCATACATGCCGGCTTTGCGCATATCGATGACGTGGCCGATATCCATTTGAAGGTAGCATTTTTGGACTCGGCGACAGGGCCTAAAGACTTTGGAATTGTGACCAAGGTAGATTACAGCACAATATTTGACCACGTCAAGAAAGCCTTCCCTGAGGCTGTTGCTGCGGGCATATTCAAAGAGGGTAAAATAACTCCGATACCTGTCAACTATGACTCAAGTGAGGCCGAGAAGTTGCTAGGTAGGAAGTTCAAAACTTTCGAATCTGCCGTCATCGACGTAGCAAGCCAATATCTTGAGAAGGTTGGGATCAACAGTGCGTGATCAGGATACAGGGGAAGGGATAGGCGAAGGAAGTAACATAACAGTTCGGTCAGTTGGTCGCTCAAGTATGAACAAGACGCACTTTAAGAAAGACATTGAAGCGGCTCGTGTATTCTCACGTAGCCCGCACTCTGGAGACCTGACCTTGGTCACAGGGCACTTCCAGAGATTTAGGATGGTAAATTAACGGTAATATTGTGAGCTATCTCAAGGAAGAGACACGTTCGGTGTCTCCCCCAGGATGCCTGCTAGAATAGAAAAAGCTACGAATACTAAACTAAACCCATTCTTTTTTCATAGAAGAAGAAAATAAAATCTTCCTTAGGTAATCAACTAGGCCCCCGTGGGACCAAGCCACTCGCACAAACACAACATTCGCGAGCAATAAGATGGATATAGTTCGTTCCTTGCAAGATGTGATGGACAGCTAATAGGTTAGGTTATGGTACAGACCGTTTAACTATCGTGAAGAAAAAGGAGGAACGCTCTAGTCTAGGCTCCCAAATCCATCTTTTAAGTGTGTCCCTAAAAACATCCTACAACAGAGGTTCTAGTGCGAAGAATATAGTATGGGCTGGCCGACTTTATATGTGGGTGGGCTGCATACTCGTATAGAACCGCGAAGACTTCAGGCAATTCCAACATCAGATCATAGTATGTTCAATTAAAATGCTCATAATAGTTATTTCCTAATTATAACAATTACAATTCTATGTAGGTAAATAATGACATGCCCATGCACATGAAACTATGAATTATATACAGAAACCCTAGGCATATACCTAGTGGCAGGATTGCTAGATTATTTTGTTTGTATTTACTGGGAATACCAGAGCTTCTGATTTAAAAAATATCGCCTCCAGCGCATATAATATTCGAATAACCCAAATAAGGAAACGTACAAACCTGCGTAACAAGCAGATGGGGATCTAGAATCGGAATTTCCCCATGTTATTTCTGGTCGGGGCCGTAGTCCTTGTTTTATGTTAACCATAAAGCATATTTATTACGTATTGGCTCATGTATATCGTTAATTCCTTGACCAGAATAACCATGTGGCGTTTTTATTCGTCTCAATCTTGAATTCAGGGCAGCCAACATCATCATACGAAACCTGTGAACAACTGGAACAATATGTGCTAATAATACAAGCGCTAGCCCCCAAAGCAGACCTGTATCAAGCCGGACAAAATCCTAGGAAGTTTGGCCACCCCTACTGAAGCTGACGCACTCTTGGTGACTCGGCCCCCTTTCCTTGGGTTGCACCGCAGCTTACGGCTCATGAAACAGCAGTTGGTATATGCAATATTGAGGCACATAAAACCACGTACCTAACGACCTAGAGTCGAAAATTAGATCCATAGACCCCAATAATCAAAGCTTACATGCACTCCAGGCCAAGTATCAATTGACCACATTAAATTCGGATGGAGTGTGTGTAGGCTTCAGGGCGTGGTGCTGATGGTTACCGTTATTTTGAATGACAGGGTTCCCTCTCTTGTATCAGAATGTGAAATTCTTTGAGAGATACGGGATGTCTTGGGTTTGTTACAGATCATGAAGCGAATAAAAGAGTAACCAGTACATCCCCCCCCCCTAAAGGCGTCACTAACTAAGCACTAACTAAGGAGAACCAGAGGGATAGGAGGTGCCATTAGGCCCCAACTTGGAAATTCTCATTACCTCGGCCACCTTCGGCGTCTAGATTATCCACGATAGCTGGCCCAGGTTCTGAGAATCCTAACCTATACCTATACTCCACATTACACTACACCAGCACCCCATTTGGTAATTATTAAAGAGACTTAATCGTCGCCATGTCAAACCTAGGGCCACTGCCGACGGATTTCTTGACATCATCGGGTTGCGAGAGCGCGCTACAGAGCATCTACTACGTGGACAACAACTACCTAGTTCAAGGCAACATTGATCAACTCACTTGCTACCCAAATGGTTATGTGGGCAACACACAACAGTACTATTCCCCAGCTAGATGCCCTAGCGGTTTCACACAAGCATGTTCAGGTATCAACCGTATCAACACACTCGAAGAAACGATAAATATATGTTGTCCGACGTACGTACCACTCTGCAGACAACATCCCTAGCCCTGTCGAATACCACCAAAGCGTGCTAATACGATCTGGTACTAATAGGCAGCGCCCATTCGTCTGTCAATCAACTAGTAGTCTCGATTGGGAGAGCACGTTAGGTTGTGTCTCTCAAAACACACGAGTGCAGACTCTGGATGTCGTTGTGGCTTCTGATGGGTCGACAACGCCCTACACTGTACGAGTCGGAGCTATAGGCGCTTATTCAATTCAAGTACGTTACCAATCGACAGACTTTATATCGAGCACATCTTCTACTGTAAGTACGGGCTTATAGCGGTTTTTATTGATCCTTAGTGTTTCCAGCGAGATTTGTCGTTAGCCATAAGATCGAGCGCTAACTCCAGACAGATCCCAATAGCTCCAACGCCGATAACTACAAGCAGCACGAATACGAGCACAGACGGGAGTAGGGGTCTCACTGTTGGAAATAATAACAATGGAGGCATTAGTACTGGTGCCGCAGTTGGCATTACTATTGGGGCCATCGCTGGGTTTTTAACCGTCACTGCGATAATCTGGTACCTGGTAAAACAAAAGCTAAGACGGCGGCGACCTAGTCAAACCATAATTCAGCAGCAGCAATATTCGGCCAAAACCTCAGCTCTAAATTATCCCCAGGAGCTCCAAGGCGAAAATCCAATCCACGAACTGCCAACTCCCGGACTACCTCCATCAACTGGCTCTCGCCAACTTGAGTTGCCTTTTAGCACCCAACACGAGCGGTAGTACCAATGACGAGATTATCACATACCAGAAGTATCCGTATTGATGATGGGTTCGGGATGGCGACGACGCATATGGGGAAATTTGTGCCTCATTAGGAAGGTAAGCGTCTAGCGGTCGCCTTTTTTCTTATCGCTATGAACCCCTTTTCATAAGAGGAATGCCACTGTCAGGAAGTCACAAGAATATAGAGAATTCAATACCGGATACAACTATTACCATGAAGCCAGGAAAACGGCCGTCCTAGGAACCTAAAAAGTAAAGCACACATAAATAAGAAAGACCCAGTAGCAGACCCCTAGACAAAACCTGGCCGAATAAATAACTTAAACCTCACGGCTCCGGTTCTGCGGCCTAGGAAGAAAGATGTGGCCTGCTGTGAGCGTTACATGCTGCCAGAATCGACTATATTCGCCTTCTCTTGTCCTCCGCACGACATCCGTACTTCTTCCATGGCTCGTCATCAGAACCTTTAAGATGGCCGTTTCCTCCGGATCCAGTCGCGTCATGAGATACTCGAACATCCCGATCACCCGGCGGAGACCAGTTAACCACGGGGGTTGTTCATACCATGAGATGCCGTCAATGATACAGAAGACATTAATACCCGATGGAATCTGCTCCACAAGCCGCACAAACAGTTCACACAGGGCTTTAAGGTCGCCTTGCTGATAGGCTTGTAGACTATCGGGACCCAGAAATTCCAGGTTCGGCTCGAACACCGCAGAAGCCATATAAAGTTGGACGATTAGGTTGCGCATCATTCCCTGCGGTCCATCGAGGCTGCGGCTAGGAGAGTCCGTGCCTACGTGCATGCCCGCAATGAAGGAGAGAGTGATATTTTTCGAGTTACCGTCAGCGAGGGCGCTACTGAGGGTGGCACAAAAGCTTGACATCGGCGATACGGCCAGAACCTGGCTAGTGGTGGCCTGATCAGCGAGCAGAATTGACGACTGCCGGTCCCGCATCCATAAATTAAACTCATCAGTCTTTCCCAGCCACTGCGCCTTGCCTATTGATTCAAGATCAGAATTAAGGGCTTGCCGTACGACTCGTTCTAGGTCACGCGATATAGCAAGGGGGGGAAACACCGACGGCGTCGAGAAGCTGGAATGGCGTAATGGTTGTGCTAGTGTCCGCCGCATTGCGCGCTTGGATATTCAAAGAGTGCGGGGAGAGTTGTCGTGAAAGGCCGCGGTTTTGAACGGAGAGCCTGGTGTTTTCTGCTGAAATAGTTAGCTGTGGGCTACCTATAGAAAGCGAGTGTCCCCCGCGACTTCAGCTGCGATTTCTTGAGTCTTACCACGTTGATATAGCCCCCTCTCGCGGGTTGATCGGGCCATGTTTTCATGTGAACGCTCTAGCTCTCTGTTGAAACGGCCTCTTTCTTGATCCCAATTATTCTCTTTCCGCCTTAGTTCCTCTTCTTTCTGCTCTAGCATCTGATCCAACTCCGCCCGCTCCCTTTTTACTTGCTTGTAGGTATTTTGGGCTTCACTCATTGATCCCGCCATAGCGATTGTTGATGCTTCATCAATCAAGCCTCTGATGATTCTAGTTTTCTCGACATGATGTTGCGTTCTCGTCATATATCACACGGCTAGAAGGCATAGCCTTAAACACCTGACTTCGAAGGGAGGCTAGACGCCAGATCTAGCCAATAGGAATCCTATACCAAAGGCTCCCTGGTAACAACTGAGACGCCTTGGTTGCATAAAGGCTTTTGGACCACGGAACCCTCAGGAGCTATCCCTAGGGATCCTTAGACTAAATAAAAACTACTATTCTAAGATCTATTGCATAAACCCTTGTTATAACACCGAACGCTGCTAATCTATTTAAGTTAAATATATAAATGACGATAAGTCTACCTCCGACTTGATCTAGAGCTACGTGAATTGTGTTGATCATAGTTTGTTTGCTTAATCAAGGATTTTTCGTTCTTACTACTTGAATGATTACCTACTCCCAAGTGCCACGGAACTAAACTGAGGAGAGGGCTGCACGGACGCAATGGGTCTTATATAAGCTAATAGAACAAGATCTAGCTAGTTAAGTAGGTAGAACTTCCCTCTTTGTGAAATAGCAATAAGTCATCTATATAACATCACTAAATAATTAGGGACTGTGACACTAAGAGATAGAATATTTCTCTCAAACGTCATCATGGGAGAGCAATGGCGCAGATCTTTATACTCATGCAGATGAGTAGTTTACGACGAAATGTACCTCGTAGGCCATACTACGAGAATTATTTATGTTTTCATAAACTTGAAAAGTTGATTGTGATATATCGTTGGGCTGATCTTACTTCCGAGTGGGGTTTGGAGGCGCAGAGGTTGTGGCTTGAATGATCACCATAACTGTAACTTCCGCGTATTTAAATAAAGAGAAATGATGTTTAGTCACGCTGTGGCTTTAAAACGGCAAATTCGGCAACCTAGATTACAATTTATATTATTTTCGACGTCTAACTACCTTGACCATCTTACTTCATGCTGGGCATAACCATGTGGAGGACCGAATTCGACTCACGTAATCAATCAATTAACACGCATTGTACAGTAGATGCCATGAATGATAACCCTCCTTGACGACTTTGGCGCCTGAATTACCCCGCACTAGATTAGGTAGTAGACCCTCGGTCTATCTATTGCAAAAGACGTGGCGTCGTAGCCTGATTCTCAATCAACTCGCCGCTATGAGTCAACTGCAGTAAAACATACCATGCCTTACCTCCCCATGAAGACTGCTTGTTAGGCAGACTCGTGGTAACCTTGACCTTTGTTTGTTCCAAGAATTAAAAACGCCCTCAACAGTGTGCCGTTGAACACCCCTATCGACGGGGGCACTTAATTCCGGGCCAACAGTAGCTCGGGAAAGCCTATCTATATGCCCGCCTACGCACATGTCGAATGGTGGGATGACGCATATCTCTACGTCCGCTGCCCTGGATGTAAGGAAATCCACAGGCACCGTTTCCGGGGCAGTCACGAAATCAGACATCGACGCGTATCTCATTGCGATTCATCATTACACCACTGCGAAAACTACGAGATTGTGTTCCCCCGGCAATACGAGATTGACAGGGAGAGAGTTCTCTTCGTTGCTGCCGGATGCGATCCAACCGACTATTTTTTACAATAGAATGTCGTCCCTCGTCGTATGAGAGGTAGCGTGCGCAGGTGGAAGGAAGCGACTGAAAAAGTCTATATCGGTGAGGAAGAGGCGGGCGAACGAATTAGGTGGGTTATACGGGAGATGGTGATGGGAAACGTTGAATATGTGCGTGGTTACCTCGAGTCCTCTTCTGAATCCGATATATTCCTTCACGGTCTCGACGCATACAGCCGCGACCGAGGAATCGAAGACGACAGTTTCATCAATCTTGATGACGCAGATTGGGAAGACATAGGAGGAACCGGAGACACCGCTCTACACTGGGCCGCTTGCGAGATGTACCCGGAAATTATCAAAGTTCTCCTAGAGAGAGGAGCCAATCCAAACGTATGGAATTTTTCAGACCGAACACCTCTTGCCGAAGCTGCTCTCTGGGGCCGATGGGACAACGTCAAAATCCTGCTCGAAAACGGCGCCGACAAAAACTTGGGTGTTTCCGCTCCGGTCGGCGTGTTCTAGCTATAGACTTTGCGAGGCCTGCAAAGGAAAATGACAAAGAACGTAATTCTCGGTCCGGGGGCGTCTATAAAGAAGATACCTTCCAGAGGAATATAGATAGAGAGGCGATTGTTCGTTTGCTCGGAGATTCTACGGAAGCCCTAGACACAGAAAACTACGTCCCGAGCGGCTATTCGTTCACCAAGATACCTGGGCAAGAAGCACGGTTAATGCTCCTTGCTCACTTCGAAATTTCATCAGAACAGAAAACCGTTGCAGTCCTCTATCGGGGAGGCCGTTTCGACCCCATTTCCGCCATGAGCGGATGGGGGCATCAAGCGAATGATAACATGAATATCCAGATTGCCGGGCGCGACTGGACAAGCGACGTCTTACGCATCTGTAAGATCGTTAAATACAAATTGCCGTTTGATAACCGCGATCAAGGCGTAGCTGGACAGTACTACGCTTGTCACGCCGAGAAACAGCTAGTCGCATATTTTATCCACAAGCACTGTTTCTTGGAGCAGGAAATCGACGCCGGCTCAAGCCTAGACTATAACATAGGGGCGAAACGCCATCAAAAAAAGCTATTGAAACTCCGTTCCTACGAGCCTCCCTCCCGACTTAAAACAGCTACGATTATGGCGAATAACACTGCCTGTGGCAACTGCCAGCATTTTGTAAATCACATAAACCGTGTCCTGGGGCTCCAAATTAATTTGAAATAGCATTATGCACAATCTCAAATTAATTAATCGTGCGGGACGTACTCAAGGGTATCGACAGAGATTAAGACTCACAACACATGTGTATCACGCAGACATATCAGACACTGACGCCTAATCAAACACCCTTAGAAAACACCTAGAATACATTAAAAAGTGCTTTGAACCTGGCGATCAATCCGCACCTTCATGGTGTTACACTGTTCGCTTATTTTAATCTAACCTCGCGGCGGGGTGTCTCTTGGTTTTGCAAGACAGTGACCTTATTCCTATAACGTACCAAACGAAGCATAACAGTAACAGGGGAATATACAAGCCAACGGCATCAAACTTAAAAAAAAACTTAATAGTGTAGGAAGATACGTTAGATTATTTGCTCATGTGCATAACTCAGATAGATAGTCTCTACGACTCCTTGACCCGAAAGGCTCCATGTGTGAGAGGGGCAAAATAAGAAACGATCATGGGTAAGTAGCCCTAGATGACCAGTTTTTTCATGCTTTCGGTAAATGCCACAAACGGGCCCAGGTTCCATAAGATCAATATGATCGACATTGGGCGTAGTAGTTACACATTCTCCTTTAGCTAGAATGCCCTATCCTTGATGTACTGGCACTTCCTTTACCCATCGTTGCGTAAAATCTCGAAAATTCTGGTAGCTACTAAATCAATTCGTTTTCGCTCCTTATTCTAGATTACCTAAGTTCCACATCACATACAGAGCCGCGAGACGATGAGATGAATGTAAATGCAGCTACCACACAACTCCCAAGTAGGTGACCGAAGTCGTACCCCTAGGTTCACTCATGGCGGGCACGGCAACGTCGGCAACGTAAGATGTAGGTTGGGTTATGGCTCCGGCCCTTGTGGTCAAAGTAACACGTGAACTCGGCTTCACATCGGCCGTTTCGGCACGATTTATGCTCCTCTAATAGCTCAATGCATTGCTCGACATTCTGCGACAACCGAGCCGATTCTTGGCGCTCTCCTTCGACTGCCGCTTCCGCTAACGAGAGGCCTGACTTAAGCTGCGCTTCACGAGCTTCGGCAGCTTTGAGTTTCGAGACGACCCCGGGTAGAATGTAGGGGGCGAGTCCTTCCGCAAGGCCGCCCTCGTCAAAAATCCCCTTTCCGAGAAGCTCGTGTATGTGGTCAGCAGCCACAGCCCCTAGCATTCGAAGGAAACTCTTATCGTTTGTAGAGCTAATGGACTGTTGAGCCAGGTCGCAGAATGGCTTAGCAGACCATTCAGCAGTCAGGGTTTTCTCCACCTTAGAGCGGGACAGCGCTGCAAGGGCAGATATGTCATAATAGTCGGCGAGGCTATTCATGTGACCGTGACAGACGAGACCGTTAGCAATCTCTTCCGATGACCCAAGGGAACCAACCCCCGTGTCTAGGCCTGCAGCATCGACGCCTCCTTCATGTTAACTGTTGATTAGAAGATTTGGCATTTAAATGGAATAGTATTGAAGAGTTCGTACCAATCTCCATGCCCTCCAGCTGCCCTTCAATAGTACGACTTTTGTCAAGCGCACCCGATGAGAGAACATCTACAGCCGGATTAGGAGACACGTGATAGTCTCCAGTGTATATAAACTCGATAAAGCGCCGTACAGTCTGAATGTCGAAGTCCATATGTATCATTCCAGTTTTGGCCTCCTAACTTCTGGTAAATATCCACATTTGGGAGCAACTAGAGGACGTAACTAACCATAAAATCACCCTTTAAGGCGGCTGATATAACGGGAGACTGTGCACAGAGATAAGCTCTGTGGACCTTAAACTCTAGTCCATCACAGTCTAGGGTTAGATCACTATAGTCTCTGATTTGACGTAGTGTTGTTTTTAACGAAGAGGTGCCGTCGTCCATGTTGAAGTTATGAATGTGTCTGGGTTATGAACTAGTCCGTGACTCGGGCAGGAGAGTCTGAACTTATATTAGCCACTCGGCATATCGTGGAATGGACACGATCAATTGCGTTCCATTGATAGAATAGCATATCCCCTCGTCAAAGGAGGACAAACTAAAGATCCACAACGGGTAGAGACAGCAGCTGCAAGGAATTCCAACAGAATCAATACGTACCTTTCCCCCCTGATCTCTTCTGTAAATATAGAGTTAACCTTGCTGGAACCACGTTTTATTTGATGTGAACTTACACTGCTTGTTGGGAAGTTTCTTTTTTCTAGGTGCGTAGTCCGACGCAACGGATAGATACCGGGCCATAGATTGCGTGTCCACGAGCCGCTTCCCGTCTGCAAACGAAACACCTAGGCTTCTAAGTACACTCACAAACACCAGATATTCTGTAATCAGATGGCTTTTTCAATTTCCCTAAGGGCTCGTATATGCAGCTATACTATTAGTTCGGTTCATTAGATGCGTTTGTGTATTTAGCTTTGTTTCGAAGGTTCAATCGTATTGACAACGACGGAAGCTAGGAGCCGTTATTAATTAAATACACACGGGGATAAAATACGGAGTCTCAAACAGCTCATGACACATCAACGGAAATTCACAGGCAGACAGACTATCAACTCATAGAGACCCACCTGCAAACGAAACCCCTAAAATTCAAGCCACCATTACGCCCTCACTATCCTCAACATTCGTGCGCATGAACGGGCTGGCACTGCTGGCTGCTATCACCTATTTCAACGAGCAGTTGATAGTCCAGCTATGCTTGGCCAGCGGGCGACCGCACTGGGCTGCGACTGTCGCATCTTTGCTCTGGGTTCAGTTCTTGAGCGCGTCAGA
>JAPUUL010000257.1:0-22496 GCA_029590625.1 Lasiodiplodia mahajangana | reverse complement strand
ATGCCCGATGACGACGAGGATTAATTCCCCGATTACATCATTAAAGATCGAGATCTAAAAAGACTAGTCGCCTGGAATGGGAAGTGGATAGGCATAGCGGGCGGCTCCTGAACTGTCCTTTCTACACGTTGGTTTTGTTAGAACCAAGCATCACATGCATGCATAGTTTGAGCGAGCGAGTTTGCTTTCTGTCTGAGTTTTGTGAGTTGGGTTGGGTCATTGGCTGGGCTCTCGCGTATCTCACAGTATTGTGCGGAGGCATACATGTTGGCATGCTTTTTTTTTCTATTGGTCTGAAATCATAGGAACCTATAGAAACGGAGCGGACGGCAAACAAGGCGTAATGGTTAAAAGGCGAGCCTGTATAAAACTTGTAGTAGCACTATACCCCCCAATGCAGGTTTTGATTGCTTTCGTTCAACGTCACAGATGCGCGCAGACTAGAGATGTGATAGATACTATGAAATAGTCTCTAATGATAAGGATGACTTGGTTCCGGGTAGTGTAGAAAACGCATGCAGATCTACTTAGACCTGGGTATTTAGCCAACCATGTCAAGCTCTATGTAACTTAGTTGTAGGCGATATAAAATTTATATATACGGTAAATTTAGTTCGTGAGGAGAAACATCTTCCTCGCTACACCGTGTAACCTTTCGTCTGCAATCCCACAACGACGGCTCCTAGACGCAAGAGTGGCCGGCTTTCAAAACACGAAGAAGCGATGAAGTGGAGGAGGGCTTTTCCCATTTCCGTCCCCTAGCCATGTACACCTAGAATTGGTCTATATGCACGAAGTCAGCCAGCAACAGATTAGTAGACGAGAACTTTCTAGGCGTGCATCCTACTGCGTCGCGTCTAATTTGCTATCCCACGGCCGTCATAAAACCGGTATTACACAAACACCCCCTTCGTAGATAGGGCATTAATTCAACCAATTGCTATACACACAAGCGTTAGGTGGGCGATTGTAGGGCCACTAATTACAATTGATATTGGTTAGGTATCCTCAAATATGTACCATGTAGAGGGCTGCAGCTTCGAAAGCGCGCCTGAAGAGATGTGCTCCCTAATATTCTAGTTTTTTTTTCCGAACCGAAGATATACGTGCTTGGCCTTATTAAGTACCAAGTTCGTAGATGCTTTAAATCCAAGCGCTATGCACGATCGCGATCTATACCTGCCCTAGAATCTCCGTTTATGCAAGATAACTAGGGATATGCGTTGGGTGTTAGAGATGAGGTTGGTATTAACGAAGCCGGATGAGCGCTATGCTGATACATCTGCGCTCTACAGAGAAGGTCAACGAATATGATCGATCGTTCCCTCCGAGGGATAGAGTCGAGTGATACGGCCGGGTCGGAGGGCGGACATCTTCTGCACTCTCCATTTATGTAGTAAACAGCTAGAGGGCATTACTCGATTGGAGAGTGTGGTATAAGTTTTTCTTGTGGTGAACAGCTAGTTTATCATATAAAATTACCAATGCCTTCGGCAGGAGGGACAACGGGGGGGGAGAGCGGGAGGGACAGTCGTTGCGATAGTATCCAGCTTCGGGTTTGCTGGAGTAGTTGGACGCGGCCTGCTGTCTTGAAGCGAATTGCTCGATTCTAGACCTCGCTTCATCATCTTTCCCAGGACGGTAACAAGGTCGCAAGCATCGTGAAACATATCATCGTCCATGCCCTCTGAGGCATCATACACCTCTGCAACTGTATCCTTTGCTAGTTTCCGACTCCCGTCCTCGTCGTGTAAGCATTCGTATAAAAAGGCGGCATATTCGGTCTTGACAGATAGCCGTAAGGAGTGTGAGCCCCATAGAAGACTATCAGCCAGTGCAACGGCTTGCTTGAAGTATTCATGGGCCGTAGGCCTGTAGTCGACCGATTGCAACAAAAACGCGCCTGGGGGCTCGGGAAGTTGTGGTCCGAATCCTGGCGGAGGTCCTACAGGGCCACCCTCCATCGGATGCGTTGGTTGCACAGATGATCGTCCAGTTTCCGAAACAGCGTCGCTTCTGTCGACTCCTTTACCCTTGTCAGGCCGCGGTATCCGCGGAATGCCAGGAATGGGAGTGCTGATACCCATCGCAGACACGGAGGGATTGTTGTGGAAAAGCACGAATATGTGGTAAAAGGATGCCCGTAGTTTAAACGCAAGCACTTTAAGCTCGCCATGATCTCCGACCATAGGGAGAACGTATTGTTCGAGCATAATTAAGCCTTCTCGTGAAAGCCAGATAATGTGGAAATATAACTCGAGCGATTGTGTTGCTCGCGAAGTGTCTAGTCTGCGCTGCTTCCGTGCTTTCACCGTGTGCTCTGCCAGGTTGATAGACAGGCCTAGAATCTTAAATAGCATGGAAGCGAGGAGCGCATTGTTAGGCTCGACTTGTTTCGCTAGTTTCCCGAGGAATTTTTGGTCTACCTCGGAAGAAGCCATGGAGTATACCTAAGCTTCATCTCAATTTTAGCCCCCAGTATTTGTAAGTAGTCGCAATCGTTTAGGGGCTGCAGTAGATGGGATGAGGGTTTGGATACAATTGAGATGTCTGCAAAGTCACAGCAAATTTGCGACCCGTGATTGGGACAATCTGAAAATAAATGGTACAACAATGCGATGAAAATCGAGGCGGAAGAGCGTCCTAGGCTTAGGGAGAGGAATAACGCGTACCTGAGTAGAGCAGTAGACCCGGTCTGTCAGGCTGCAGATTCGGTGGCACTTGTAGGCAATACCCTGCAGCTTGGGTCTGGGTATGGCAAAGCAATTAATCCGATCCCGAAACTGATTCTATTTCTTCAATTCGAAAACAATGATAGAAGGTAAATTTTAGGTATTGGGAAGATGATAGGCAGCCCTGTGAGTGAAGTAATTGAACGATATGTTTGTGTTCAGCTCCAGGGGAGATATAAGCGAGTGAGGCTGACGAGAAGCGCGTCCAAGCATATGCGCAGATGCTACCGTTGATGGACAGACTTATCACGCCGAATGGTGCTTGTGATTGTGACCGGCTCCGTGCAAAAGGCAAGTATAATTGGGGATGTTTGCTCAACCACCAATGCCTACAAAATGACAAATGTGTCAAGATTGGGCAATATTAAACATTCGATATTATAAGAGAACTGGTATCACGCAAGTTAGTCGGTCGTGTTTCTAGGGCAAAATCCGCCAAAACGCGTCACCAACGCCCACTATTGGGGGATGTACCAACCAATATGATACAAGAGAAGAAAATACAAATAAGATCAACTCAATTGAGAGGTAAGAATGCAAAACTCAAGAGTGAATCAGGAGCGCAAATGGCAGCGCAAACAAGGGGGCACGGCGAGGTCGAGGTTGGGACTGATGGGGATGGGTGAGATTCGGATTGGTAACACGTTCGGAATCGCAAAGCATCTCGGCGTCAGTCGTCTTGAGGGGTCCTAGGCAGTTGGCAGTGGTACGATGATGTAGAGTAGTGTACATATAGCAGCTCCACGCAGACGCTAGGGAGCTACCAGAGGAAGAGAGGGCCGCCCCAGGCCCAGCCGTCTAGTGTCGAGTAAAAAAGGCCGTGACGAAGCGGATTCTCAGGTTTTCAGGTCTGGAAATTGTGTGGAGTCGCCAAACACGGACCGCATGTGTGGAGGATAGTCTGATCTGAGACAGAGGTAGACCCGTGGGGCGTATATTAGGTGGTATTACAAGGCGACATCAGTTGGGATGCGCAGGCTACCTGGTGGGAGTGTTGCTCTCAGTATACGTGAGACGTGGGAGAGGTGATGGTCGCAGCAGGTGTAGAAGAAGCCATGTTCAAGTGTGCATGTGTGCATGTTCGGGGATGGAGAGTGGGACGACGCGTCGTGACAAGATGGAAAAATAAAAGAATAAAATAAAAATAAACGGGACAAGACGATTGGAGGCAGTGTATGTCAGCAGGTTCATGCGGACGCGGTGCAGAGCGTGTGTTGGATCTGTTATGGACCTAGCTAAGCATGTACGTGTAGGTATGTCGAGCGACGGATGTATGTATGCAGGTCTCAAGGCAGGCCGCATGTGAGGCTACCTATACCAAGTAGGTATAAGAAGATGGAAATTTCTATGAGACCTGCAGGTCGACGTCGGTTGCATTGGAGGAGCAGGAAGGAATTTGTGGATCAATGTTGTTGGGTCGTGTTGCAGACAGGTCGGGACAACCAGCCGGATAGGACAGGACAGGCACAGAGACAGAGGCAGAGAGCCACAGAGCCACACAGACAGATTGCGATTGCAACGATCCGAATGCACTCACATACAAGTAGGTTTTCAAGTGGGCAATGGCAAATGGCAAATGCAGAGCGCTGACAGACAGTCTTCAGAGCCCAGCCAGCCACGAAAGGAGACAAAACCGGATATATAGGTGGTGCTACTGCATGTATGCGGCTGGATAGAAATGTAACACTTGCTTGGGATGTGAGGTTGAGAGCGTATATGTATGATGTATGTAAGTAGGTACATCTGTGTATGTACGATACGACGGATGTACGCTAAGAATGAACGATGACGAGCGAATGGGGAGCCGCTTGTGCTCATGTAGGCATAGGCATGTATGTATGTATGTATAATGTAGGCCTGCCGCGATGCAAGATGAGTTGTTCAGTTGCTAAAAACTCATGGCGAAAGGAGACCTGGGGTTGGACTAGCCAGCCAACCAGCCAGCCAGCCAGCCACGAGCCACGGAGGCAATCTGCAAGCCGAGGAGGCCATGCTGACGGCAGCAATAGGTATCATGAATCAAACTACTAATGACAATATGGAAATACCATGAAGAATGATATATAGGTAAGGTACTTACTAGTCATACACAGAGTGAAAATTATTTCTGAATATTAATTGGTGCTGTGTGAGTGACAAACGAGTGGCTTGATGATCAGTTGCTTGTTTAAATTGAGAGAATTGGAGAGGTAGGTTAGGTAGGTATGTAGTAGACCAAGCAGAGAATCAATCAACCCAGAAGCCTCGGAAGAAAATGAGGCCCAATAAGAATATGGGAAATTGGATGCCTTAGGACCAGGTAGGAAGTACAGGTGTAGATAAGAAAGAAGGCAGGTAGAGGTAGGCAGGCAAATAGGTACATAGAGCTTGCCTACCTAACCTACTGTAGAGTACTAAAGCGAGCTTGTAGCACTGTACAGCAGATCCGAAGCCACAAGGTGCACTAGATCTCAGCGTAATAACGGCAACGACATGTATGGAACTGTTGTAGGTATGTAGGTACTGTAGGCGAAACAACAGATCGAAAACACCATTTCGCCATGAGAAGAAAGAACCCCTGATTCTGCCCTCTTGGAAGAAATAAAAAGAACAACTTCGGCCAAAGGTCCCAAGATTGGCATGGTTCCCCCAGACTGACTCCAGAGACAAGGGGGGAGGTTCGATCCTTCTGTACTTGCACAGGTACTCGACTATGTAGTGTACAAAGGGAAGAGGAACCGTCAGTTTCTTCTCGAGTTTTTTTTTTTTTTTAATGAGCATCCTCCACCCATCTAACTTGATATTGGTGCCATAAGAGATGTCATATAGATATACGGCTCTATTTTCAAAGACAGAGTCAGCACGTGTAGGTATACGTGTGTAAGCACTCTGAAACATCCAGGTGTGTCTTACAAGAAATGTAGCCGCAAAATAAAGAGACCGAGTACCTAATTAGCGTGTTTCCCAACTCGGAAATATCCTGTTACGCCGCCGAGCTAATTTGGCACACGTGTATCAGTCACTAGGAAATTACACTGCTATGTATGAGTACTTTATGTACGTAAATACCTGGTATAGACAATATAGGTATACCGTCGCAAGCATCTTCCTATTCAAGTACCTACCTAAGGCATCGTGTTCTATCCATAATTCTCGTCCCGGTTAGGTATAATATTCGAGCCATTCACAGCAGAACCACACAACTGGGACGCAAGAGTTATGCAGGAATGACCAATCAATTTGATGATTCCAATCCGTAGGCATTTGTGGACCCTTAATTTTTATTTTATTTTCTTCCTTTCCCAGCCACCCAATTTTCTCAGCCTGGGTTCTAGCCAGGGACTAGAAGGCCAAGAGCCCAAAGGGAGAGCTAAATTGCGGTTTGGATGGACCAGCTAGCGCTAACAGGTAGTATTTTGACAGCGCCACCTGGCCAAGTACACTGAACGCCCTAGCAAAAGAGACTATACCTACCGACTAGTCCTAAAATAGCACGTTAAAGTACCTACATAGGTAGCTTCCGATCTTTGTGGTGTGTGTGTGTAGTACAGCAGGAAAGTACTGTAGATGGAAGTGGCTCGACCGCCAGTTGTTCGCCGTACGACGATGATGATACTGATGGTGGCGACGGTGACGATGGTGACGATGTTGTTTGCTCGTTGCGCGCGAGTGCACCTCGACCATCTAAGTCCCATACACACCTCATACTCCATCCCCGCGCCCCAGGCCATGAGTGGTAGCAGCGGACTTCCACTGGGGAAACGGGGGGATGGCCGCATATGACAAGGCCAGCACTCAATGCCATTAGAGATGAGTGCCTTGGTGTTTATTGTCTCCCTATGCCCTCCGCGCTTGGGCCGTACTACGTAAGACTAAGTTGTATTGTCGACTTGGCGCCTCTGAATCCACACTATTCACCGAAAATTCATTGACTACATCATACATACCCAGCAGTCCGTCTCGATGCTATCCTTCCGCAAGAATCTAGATACTCGGGGAAGGGTGTCCTATGACGGTGTTCGTGTTCACATTGCTCCATCAAAGAGTGCCCAGCGGACTGATTACATCCCATAGTTAGCTAACCCGAGCACTCTTGATTTACTTATTAGGGGATACCTACCTAAGCTGTCGCTCTAAACACACAAGAAGTCTACCACCGTCACGTGAAAGCCGGTACGTCATCAGACTAAGCACGACGTAGCCACAGCTCCGCCGCTCGGTATGTCCCATTGTAAGCGCATTCAAACGACAGTTACGAGAGAGTCTTGTTTCGCAAGTAAGACATCTCTCATATGAATGGCGTCAAGTCTATTTATTCATGAAGCCTCCTCATAGACCTAAGTAGTATGAGACACGCATGTCTACGTTAGCTCGTCTAGCTAACTAATTAAACCCTTCTCTCGCACTTGCATGTTAACCTGCCCCTATTCGCTACTTCCTCTGCCTCATTCCAAGTTTCCAGGCATATACCAGGGATGATGGTGGTCAAAGGGTAGGATTGTATTCAAACTAATACAGCCTTGGAGGCAAGGAAAGAGAGCGCATTGGCGCTCGCGCCCGTGGTGTCCAGAGTTTCTCGATATATTTGTTGCACTTTCGAATACGATGGCGCTACAGAATTATCTACCAATCGGAATTCCGAAGCTATCAAACGATGTCATGTCGGTACCTCACTCCTCCACTATTCAGCATATGCGACTGTGCCATCGTAAATATACCGGCAGGATAGCCGAGGCCACACTTTCTGGGGCGGGCCGTTCAGGTCAAGCCATAAATACGGGGGCGTTGAGTATGCTATTAGCATAAACGTCATCGTCGCTGCTCTTCCAACGAGGTTAGCTACGTAACTAGATACGGGTTAGTCTTGGTCACGATAGCAACCTCAGTAATTGTAATGGGTCCTCCCAAATATCATACACTGATTATACACACTTATTAGCAGTAGGAGACGACGTCATACTAGTTCGAGGGCCTAGGAAGTTAGTTGGCATGCTTCTCGTCGTCGCCGACAGCTACTAGGCATGCGAACAAGCAAAAAAACGTAGATCAGAATCTCTATCCTCGTGTGTTTCATAAATTTTGAAATATCTAGCTACTATACAGCATTTCATACAAGGGTAGCTTATAAAGTCAAAGCTAACCAACCCATTTCCCGACCACATGAATTGACTAACAGACGATTCTGCTACTACGCCGTTTAATTTGATCTGATGCGGTGATATACGGCGATCCCGTTTAGATATGTGCTATACATAAAATTCAATATATACACAACCCCAACTTTCTGGGTGCTGGTAACATGATTAACGATTGGCAGGTCCTTACATAGCCTGGGGTATGGACTAACATTCTCTACGCTCCCCGGGATCTTAAATGTGCCACTGTATGTATTGTCATATGCATTATTCTATTTCCTATGTGGTTCTATTGTGGCATAGATAAGTTGATACTTAGGTGCCTATCGAGGCGGTGTCTGGACATATGATCTCAACTCACTAGGTTGTTGTTAAGGTCTCACGGCCGAGAGATTAAAACCTACACCATAGTCACCAACGCTACTTAGACGTAAGGTATGATGAGTGTGTCCATTCATAAACTTTCAACAAAACGCATGTTACGTCCTACCAAGCTAGGTTATTAGGCATAGCTACAGGAAATAGAAGTCCTAGATAGTATTATTCTAATCACAGTGTTCCAGTCGAATGATGAGACTCGAACCTAGGAGACTATTTATTTGAGCATGAGCGTGAACTGACTATAAATGACCGGCGGAAACGGTCATGGGTATGATCCGCCTCTTTTATTTGGTCCCTTCTTTCCTCTGGCTATGTACCGAATCCGAAAACCAGGATATATGCGACCCCACGAGCGCCAGTTTTTCCTTTCCTTGTAAATCGCCCTACCTACCAACCCGCCCATGTAGATGCCATGTATATGTGTAGACAATGATATGCCCCCAGCCTAATCCTTTCTGGCCCACATTGTCATTAGTAGCTACTCCGAAATGACCTATTTAAAATGATATCGTCATATCTCATATGCGCACACTGCTTTACCAGGCCAAAACAGACAAACGTAAAGAAAGTATATACAGAGAATGTGATGATTTTTTTCTTGCGAAGCTGAAGGCTAGCAACACTTCTTAAAAGGGACTTGGGGTCTGGCCCGGAGAGACGAAGGCCCCTTACGCCTTCGGCTACTCACAGCCGGCACACCGCTGCCGGGGCCCGTGACGTCCTCAGTTTCGAAGCGTTCATGGCCAACAGTGATTACCTTGATGACGTTACTAAGCCCGACAACAACACTGGAGCTACCAACGTTAGCCATAGGCCCTAAGTTTGTCACGAAAAGGTGACCATCATCCTCAGCATCAATACAGAGTGGTGCCGTCTCCCACGTATCTTGCTTCCCCCCCAAAGTGTGAGAAGGCCCAGACCTCCCAATCGTCATGAGTTTGCTGTGGTGGAGGTGTAGGATGATGTGTGTGGCGGCGGCTTCTGAGTCCACTGAACTGTGACGAGGGCGGCGGGTGGCTATGCGTATTTATGAAATGCTTCTGCGGCGTTTTCTTTCTGACACCTACTAGGATACCTGATGGTAGGGCCAGCCAAATACCAGGGTTCTTGACGATGCGCCTTGTTTCTTTAGCCCGTCCCCATGGACAGCATGTTTTCCGCGAAGGCGAATTTGGATCACAGAAACATAATGACTCATCTTCGTGTTGAGGGCTATATGTCTGGACCACGAGGTCACGAGTATACGCATTTACGTAGGCGATAGTAAAGCTCCAGAGAGCAACGGAACCGCACCGCATTCGCTTTGGCCTTGAATGGAAGGCCTTCAGGCTTTTTGGTAGGATTGGGTCCACTTTGAAGGTGTAGATCGCTCGAAGAGTCTGAGAGTCTACTAGATCTATCGTTTGGGATCGTATAATGAGGAAAAAGCTTAGTTCAGGTAACGCCTGAATGGAGATGAATTCCCGTTCTCTTATAAACTGACGCGGGCCGACGTTGATGGCGCTTGACACCCAATCGTCCCCCTCTTGGGTGATGAGGTGGACTTGCCCTTCTCTGGTCGACGTCATAATTTTCAAGGGAAATGCTGTTTACGTATGTTAATACGGAATCTGAGATTGAGCCGGGACTGAAAACACGTACCTTTCTCAGCAAGAGCGTCAACAGAAGCAACGACACTCTCTTCTGGAATGGCATAACTACTACACTCCCCCAGTTCTGGTCTCAGCTCTGTAATGATCCCATCACGACGGACCAATATCAATGGCGGTATGTTTGAACAGTCGTCGTTTCCAAAGAAGAAAACCTCGGGTTTATGTCGGTAAGGTTCGACCTTGATAGAGGGTCCCCATCGAAGCTCGTGTAAGTTCCATAGTAGGACACGGTCGACAGTTAATAGAGCAAGCCATTCAAACTCGTCTTCGATACAAATGGCTAGAATTGGGAAAGGTATTTGAGGGGAACCCTTTTCGGCACCTAGGACGTAATTACAACCGCCTTCTTTTATGTTCCAGACTCGGATAATTCGATCGAGGCCCACAGAAACTAGATGGCCGGTGGAAGAGGCTGTTAATAAAGCAACATCGAGGTGATGCCCCCCATGTAACGTTTGAATGCTGAGGAGCGAGTTTTGGGAGGTATTGGCATCCTCGTTCTCTGATAGTTGATCCCATAATAAATAGTTCATCAAGAGCCGCACGAGGGCGGTGACGACAAGGGTCGTGACAAAAAATGGCGTTAGCTGGTGTCGTGCAAAGTCGTAAATGGCAGGTGAAAATAGAGGCTCATGAGTGGATAACATTCGATCAGATCCCTTGAGCACAAATATGTACGGGTCGAAGACTCTGGCGGTGTAACTGTAAGCGGTAGGCTTGATGACATTAATAACCTCACGAGCGGTTTCGTGGTCTTGTAACCGAAGCCATGAGTTAGGACTCCTCGCTTGGTGAACTTCGACGAGGAGGGGGGATTGAGTCGGATATATATCGTTAGGTTTATGCGCGATTCGGATGAGCCTGCGAAGTATCCTAGCTACGCTGTCATTCTCAAAAAAAATGCCATTGTGCAATAAGAACAAAGCCAATCATGACTACAGTGCCTGCAACTCGTGTCGACATGGCAATCTTCCCTTGGAGCATGGTATCAAGCCATGCCTGGCGCGGGTGACTGCTGTGAGCAGGCCGACGACTCCGGATAGAAGCCTTGGCTAGGGTGTCACTGAGCTCGGTTCGCCGCACATCAACGCTGAGTACAGTCAAGAAGAACGTTGATAGGTAGAAGAAGTCGAAGATTATAGCAATGGCGGCAAATGTACAGAATGCCGACACTCCGGGGGGATACTACTCGCGAAAGACCGTATAAGATTAGGAGATTTTGAGCAACGCTAGCCAATGCGATAGGAGCTGTTTCACCGAAAGCATGACCGATCCTATTGCTCGTGCTGTCTTCAGATGGGGTAAGTATGACAGAGTTAATGAACCGAAAAATGTTTTCCAGACTCATGGAGAAGATGACTACCGGATAGCCAAGCCGTGGTATTCTCGAGAGGTCGATCTTGAATATCGCACAAATGGTGAAACTTGATATGATGGCGAGAGCAATCTGTGCTACGACGGTGACCATTAATCCGACTTTGGATTTAACAGCTCGCAATTTTGATAGGCTGAATAGGAAGTATACAAGAACAAGTGAATAAGCGGAGCCTAACAGGATGGCATCTACTTTAGACATGAGGCGAAATTGGAATTCGTATAGTTGGCTTGGTTTTCCGTCCTGAGGCGTGATGACTCTCCATTTATGTGTCATACTGTTGGCAAGATTTTGTACCTTTTCTTGCCAGAGAAAGCCGACCGGAGAGTCTCGACGGTGGATAAGGGTAATAACTAAGGCATCTGCACCAACCAACTGGCGGTCCTCAAATCGTTTGCCACTAAAGACGATAGAATGTCTCAAAGTGACGTTGACCGATGTGGGCTGGTTCTTCCCCTGGTTTACCGTTGTGAGTATGTCGTGGTCTTTCTCGATGAGATCAGAGGAGCAAGACCAGTATTGCAAAGGTGAGTGGAAAAACCAGGATTCATTGGTCAGGCCGTTAACAACATGCAAGGAATCGCGCTGCTTAAGCGTGAGATACTTGGCTGTTTCGGTGGGAAATTCAAGGGTACCGGGTCTCTGGCGTGGGCTGAAGTTGATAGTTGGGCCAAGAAGCTCGTCTTGCAACTCGAGAGCGCCCAGCAGGATGTCCTTATTTAGAGCCTCGAAGTAGTTACCGTGGACCCATATAGATCGCATAATAACATCGGGTTCGCAGGTGGCCTTCTCATCAAGGAGATGAGCGTCCGTCCAGACGTGATGAGGGAGACTGGATGCGCCATTGGTGAAATCGGAAGTATACAGGAACGGAAAAGGGTATATGAGAACGGCGGCGACAGCAACCGATATCAATAGGGTGCTCAGAACATGACTGGCGGCATATCTACCGTATCGCGCGAAACCACTACGCAGTGGGTGGTTCGGATCTAACACTGGAGCTTCGGTTGTTCTTCAAGTACACAAGTCAATGATGACGGACCAAGACGATGGAGACGAGGGTGGCAACGTACCCTCGGAACGGATAGAGGAAATACCAAATCATCCTTTTAGCATATGCACTCGATGGCCCGGGCAGAGCATCCGATCACGAGCTGGCTAAGGGTGAAATAACGATAGAGGCAGACAGCCTTCGTATGGTGACTCGAATCGCGCATACTGTGATTTCGGGATGTGGGTGGGAGGTCAAGTCGTTGCGGCGCATGAGACGAGGCGGAGCGAAGTCGAAGGAGAGAGCCGGGCGGAGAACGGTGAAGACAGCCGGTACGCCATTCAAGTGGGCATCGCGTAGGTCGAGGTATTCTTTTCCAGGTACTTAGTTAAGGGCGGTTAGGCGGGTAGGTATGTTAGGTACGCAGCTAGGTAGGTTGTAGATTGGCTGGTATGCAGAAGCCGTGCGGCGGCGGTGGCGGCAGAGTTAGAGGGCAAGGTTGGATGGGAGGGCCAACCAACGTTTACCGGGACAGTCAAGACGGTTAGTACGGCTAGCTGGCTAGTACATGGATTACCTAGGGTAGATAGGAGTTCGTTCGTTCGTTCACCAAGGCATTGACGGATTGATGGATGGATGGATGAATGAATGAATGGATCATTGATTGATTGATTGATTGGCATATGCTTTAGGTTTGCAAAAGC
Source organism: Lasiodiplodia mahajangana (assembly GCA_029590625.1). Taxonomy (NCBI): domain Eukaryota; kingdom Fungi; phylum Ascomycota; class Dothideomycetes; order Botryosphaeriales; family Botryosphaeriaceae; genus Lasiodiplodia; species Lasiodiplodia mahajangana. Next base: position 9,547 of record JAPUUL010000257.1, on the reverse strand, counting down.
TTGTTACGTGGGTGCAGGGGGAACCCCAGGCCTAGAAACAGGATAGGTAGGTAGCTAGTTAGGTAGGTAGGTACGTCGAGGCAGACCAACAAAGCGCTTCGTGTGTGGGCGTGGCACATTCGCTGCGCGCGGGACACTAGAGCACCATGACACAATACGGCATCTCAATTGAGGTTCGGGCTGAATAATAGTTCCAGAAATTGGGTCTAGAGCAACGCCAACGTTACTCGATCGTAGGCGTGCGGGCGTTGGCGCGACCGGCCAGTGAAAATGTAGATAAGGGCGCTGGATGCTGGTGCTGGTGCTGGCGCTGGCGCTACCGATGGCGATTCCCGGCGCTGATTCGAGTTGAGCCGTATCTAGATCTAGGTAACTTGGGTACTAGGGAGGTAGTACCGTAGTGGGCACGGGCATGAGCATGCGTAGGTATGTAGTACCTACTGTAGCAAGGTAGAGAAGAAATTGGTCCGGACAAAACAAAAAGGTATTAGCCCGATTAAGCGAAAAAAGAAATGGGGGGAAGTGCAAAATGGCGATCTTGGTAATGGGTAAATTTGATGGAATTTTCTTCTTTTCAGCTGGCTGAGGGGCTGATTGATGGGAGTTAATTAAGTGAGTACTGTGCGATGCGAGACCCGGAAGCGAGCGAGAGCGAGGTGAGTACAGAGAGCGGCGCGCCGCGGGGCCTTCTCTCTCTGCTCTGTCTGTCGGGACACCGATTGAGTGGATTGGAAACGAGGTAGGATCGTAATGGATAGGCAGGTTCAATGCTGGAATTGGGGGGTCATGTAAGGATGTATACAGTAGTGTATGTACCTACCTAGGGGCTCTAGGGGCTCTAGGTTGGGATATAGCAGGATATAGAGGTACCTAAGGCACCTATGGTGGATGATAGGTGGGAGGGAAATGGAATTGGGGTGGGGCCTGGGCTATCTAGGTGTCTCTGGTAGCGATGTTAGCGATGGATGATGCCTGGCGAATCTCTGGATTGTCTCGGTCGGCCCCTTCCTGCCGGATGTTCCGTCTGTTCTGCTGCGGGGCTTTTCTTCTACAAGTACAGTCCAGCCATAGTGATCTTACACCTTGCTGGCACCTCCTGGTACCTCCTAAAACAGTCGACATTAGTAGCTATTTGAAGTATACCGCCTCCCCACCTGCCTCAGGCTCTTATCCCGCCCGATGCATTTGGTGCATCTTGTGCATCTGGGCGCCGATTCTAACAGGATAGGCGCAGGCGTGATTGGTTGGCGACTTTATGAGGCAGGCAGGTATCCTTCCATCGGGGTGGATCGTCGATTCATTGGGCAAGGGCAGGACTTGCCGAAAACAGCAGTCTTCCATCCATCCACCCACTGATTGCCGTCTATTGCCGGGTCCAGATCTCTCTCGTCCACCTGCTGCCGACGGTGACCAAGCAGCAGAAGTAGAAGCAGAGTGAGTAGCAAACGGGAACAGGCAGGGTCAGCGATGAGATCAGCAGGCCAGACCCAGCTCTGCCTAGATAGCGTGCACCCTTCCTTACTTACCACGCCTGGTCGGCATCATGTGTATTAGGTACGCATACCTACTGTAACTCCCGCCCTGACTGGCACGACTGGGTATGCCAAATATGCAGCGCCAGCTAATAACCGTTGCTGTGCTGCTGCATTTTCTGAACAAGCGCCCGTTCCCCTTCACACACCCAAAAAAGTGGCAAGGGTGAGCTGCCGGCGTGCAACCAACTATTGAATTCTCCGTTCATGTATGAGGAGCCCTGTTTGCCCGGGACGTCGAACTGTTGCATTGATGCTGTGTGTCTCTGCAGAGACCTCTTAGATCGTGTGCTGGGCAGTTCACTTGGCGCCTACTCAAGACGCCTATGCAGCTCTGGCCGGCTGGCATGTTCCGGTGTGCTAGAACGCGACGATAGAATGCTGTGTGTGTGTGCGACATCCAATCACGAGGCGCCCGAGGCAGATCCTCGGAGGGTAAGAAGTAGCTGTGGCCTGGCTAGTGGATTGACAGGATTGACGGAGGATAGCATGAGTTGAGGGCGCGGTGGTAGAAATAAAGACTACACGGGAGACGGCGAGCAAATATATGTGCTCCCGTCCGCCACCCCCTGATGACAGTTCCATCAACAAGAGGCCGTTCCAGTGCCTAATCAGACCACTAAAAACTTCTAGCCGCCTCGCTTTGTAGGGTCAGCTTCGTCAACAGTGTTGGTATCATGGCCGGATCAGCTCACTTTAAAGCATCATGACCCAGCGCGTTACTTTCGATTGGCTGTGTCACTTCCATTCTGGCGTGGTGCATGACAGGGTTATAACCCTCCGACCGATTGACCTTTCTCCATTTGTAACTTCGGGGAATATCTGCCCTGACCGACGATCGTCTTGATTGCGGCAGGCAACATAGGGACAAGTGCAATCTTGAAATCTGACCATCTGAGATTGTTTGCCTACTTCGCGGGCTGAGTGGATTTCACCTCGAGATATGGGTGGGCAGATGCGCCGGGGCCCGGCGAACCTTCAAGCCCCTCATTAAACGGTCTACAGAGAAACTCTGGGCAAACTGACTCGCTGCGAGCCGGCCCCGATACCAACCGCCAGAACAGTGGGGAGAATAGTTACTTGGCCTGCCTTTCGATAGTCCAGCACAGCAAGGTACATGAATGAGATGGAAACTCACAAGCCCGAGGACTCGGTCGCAGAGCTGCTCACTACGTACAACGAGCTCAACTCGTCGCGCATCGAGGAGCTGGAGGAGGAACCAAGCCCACTAGAGTTTATGCGCTATGTGGCGCGCAATACGCCTTTTGTGGTGCGGCGTGGAGCGGTGCACTGGACCGCTACGCGAACGTGGGATGCAGCCTACCTACGCTCTACGCTGGCTGGCCATACGGTTAATGTTGCCGTGACGCCCTTTGGAAATGCAGACGCTCCTACGCTAGACGGTGAGGACACCGTATTCGCGAAACCACATGAAGAAGAGCATGAATTCAGTGAGTTTCTCGAGTACGTGGTGCGGCAGGAAAAGGCCAGTTCACTCAATGGTGAACAAGAAGCAAAGGACGGGGATGAAGTGTGGTATGCGCAAACTCGTAAGTTCCGTTCCGCTAGACCCCTTGACAGTGACTCTATCTGTAATCGGAGGCACTGTAAAATCAGTACTGACTAGAGATAGAAAACGACAACCTGCGACACGAATACATAACGCTCTTTTCGCAGGTTGAAAAAAGCATTGCATTTGCACGGATTGCACTAGAGCGAGATCCCGATGCCATCAACATGTGGATTGGCAATTCTCGCTCCGTGACGGCACTGCACCGTGACAACTACGAGAATGTCTATGTCCAGATCGCGGGGCGTAAGCACTTCGTCCTCTTACCCCCGCTCTTCCAGCCTTGCGTGAACGAGCAGGACCTCGAGCCAGCGACATATGTTCGCAGTGAGATGAAAGGTCAGCAGAAAGAGGAGTGCCTCATATTACGTATGGACAGAACGATAGAGGATGGTGCACCAAACGTTCCCTTCGCTACTTGGGATCCCGATAGAGCAGGGTTGCGTGCAACACCATACTCACATCTCGCCAAACCGATTCGCGTCTCGCTTGAGCCAGGGGATATGCTCTATCTTCCGGCCATGTGGTAAGAATTCCGCTTCCAATATCTCTTATAGATACTTTCTGCTCGCAGTGTCTAGAACCCTCCTGCCAATGTCACTTATTTCGGATCGGTTTGTTGACTAAAGAGTGTAAAGGTACCATAAAGTGTCACAATCGTGTTATGAGGACGGGATTTGTGTCGCTGTTAACTATTGGTAAGTGCTCACCTGATAAATATATCTACCCCTCCCCCACCTTCCTCACTAGTTCCCCGATTCCCCCGATCTCATGTTGGCGTCCGTGTCATTCTCACAAATCGACGGACATGCGTAGGTATGATATGGAGTTCAGTGGTCCGCTATACCCTCTTTGTTCATTTGTTCGGAACGTGAGCCTATTAAAGCGGTGATACTTTTGGTTCATGATGATAGCTGGAATATATATTCTCTATTAGTAGTAGTGGAAGATGAAGAAGAATAGCCGACAAATATGGAAGTAAGTGTATTCTCATTCTAACTAGCTAGACTATTCCGTATCACTGAGGCGTTCCTTTGATTTTGATCGAAGATACTTGTACCCTATAAGCGAAATCATGTCCTACCCATTCATTCAAGTGCAATCTAGTACTCCGAACACCAAGGCTTGTCAAACACAGAAAAGGCCACACACAGTATTTTCTCTTTTTCGCTTCCCGTCGGCCTTGGCAATAAGGAGGTTATTAGGCGCTGGCCCCGATTCCAAACAGTGGTCGCTGACTCTCGTCCAAGAACCTCCCCTTGTCGTCACCAATCTTGCGTCTGAAGAGAGATAGGTCTTTGAGCAGCTCCTGCATGTAGTCCTGCATATCGTTGGCCTTCTCTTCGTATATCTCGGACTCATACCCGTCATCTTCGCCGTCCTCGTCGTAGTATGCTTCGTCAACGAGGCTCTGCCTCTTGCTCCTCCCTGCAGCGCCCTTCTCCGTTCCGTCCACCGCATTCTCTTTGTCAGCTTCTGGGCCACCGAGTTCAGGTTCTACAGTTCGAGGCTGTACAACAACCTCTGGGATTGGATTCTTCAGGCTGTCGAGCGCAAGCTTGAGATGAAGACGCAGTGCCTCGTTTTCGGTCTGTAGGCTACGTATTTTGCCCTCAGCTACGAGACTGCGCTCTTCCATCATGCGTTGCATAGCGATTACTCGGTTCTGGTATTCTTCAAGACGTTCCTCACTCTCGCGGGCGTTCTTCTCTCGCTGTCGTGAGTCCGAAACGGAAAGTTGCAGCAACCGAATCTCTTCAGACATGGCGGCAATCTGTGCGTCTCTTTCGGCCGTGCTGATGTGGTCCTGATTAACCACCGCACGTGTGCGGATCCTCTTCGCTTGGTCTGCATAGCGGAGTGTAGATAAGGTCTCCTCGTAATCGGATGGCGCGATACACGCAATCATTGCTGTTTTGCTATTTCCACCAAGCGAATCCTTCAAAAGCCACGTCAAAATGGAGTCTCGATACGGCACGACGTCCCTATGCCTTTTCCCCGAGCGACCCGCCTTGGGGTCTGCTAATGCTGCAATCACCCGACCAAGGGTCGTCAGTGATTTATTGATATTGCTACCTTCGCGTAACCGCGCCCCTGTTGCCTCGGTGGACTTGGCCCGCTCACTGCCTGCAAGATCGACTAGTCGTATACGTGAGCTTCGCTCCGTCGTTTCGTCCGTCTCCATGTCATGGTGAATCTGTTTCAACATGATGGTAAAAACAGCGTGGCTTCGACTACTAGTATCGTTCATCTTTGTGCTAGCTGTCGTGCGGCTCGCGTCTCCTGCCTTCATGTACCTGAGTATTTCCCTGAAATTCCTAACAGGCACCTCAGTTAAATCTTTGACATATGGCCCCTCTACTGGTGACTCGCGGATCTTGAGATAGTATGGCGCCTGGTTCGGTACGACGGGAACAAGGAGATCGCGAACATGCTCATTGTAAACCTCGAAGTAGGACACCCGTACATGGTAGGAGATATTGGGTGTCTCATTCTGGGCAGCTTCGATACGCTGGAAAAGATCCTCACAGGTCCGAGGAATGAGGCCGGGCTGTTCCTGTGTACCCATCATGGTATACGATTTACCAGAACCTGTCTGCCCGTAGGCAAAGATGCAGGTGTGGTAGCCCTCGAAGTTGTGGTCGAGGAAATCCTCGCCTAGACTATTGTAGACATCCTCCTGGTGTGCATAATGCCTATCCTTCATGTCATGGCTCCAAAACGAGTTGTCGAACGTAAATGACTTCTCTTCGATGACCTTGCGACTCTTTGCCCGGCCGTTTGCTGGATCGTTGTCACCTGGGACATGTAGCGTTGTCATCTGGGTGATAGGATCCATGCTAATTAAGCATTCTGCACCACGCTCGAGCTCTAATGTTTACCATCTAGGTTAGCCACTCCACTAACGTCGGCCTCGAAAATGCCACCCCCGTTTCAACTCGACAATAGCACATACCTCTGGGCAGAAAGGCCCTCACTCGCACCACGACCCTCACGTTGCCACCTGCGTCCAACCTCATCATGTGCGGTGGTAGTGTGCCATCGCGAGATCGCAGGGACGGTGTCGAGGCGGACGAGCGGATGGTATTAGCTGTGGGTTTCATCTCTTTGTTGTCGAATGCGACCTGTTCAATTCCAGCGGGTGTTTGTGTGGAATTCTGTCGTGACTGGGGAACTGAGGGTAATAAGACGTGCGGCAGCGGCACCATTCCAGACAGTGTGTCGCAGAATTCCGTGATCGCGTTGCGGTATCGCTGCCGGTTGAGATTGTCTGGGATGCCGTACATTTAGTGTACTTACTTAAGTTGCTTGCTGGGGTTGTTGTGGGGCCTGGTTATTTACTTTGGTTGCCCAGCAGCCGCGATGCGCTGGCCTCTTGTGCGTAAACTTTGTGGGGAGCCCCGCAATTGCCCAGATTGAAGATGGAAAGTGACGTCTTGGGATATTGTATCCAGACAGTTACCCAAGCTGGTAATGGAGAGGTTACGGAGAGATAGAAGGTCACGTATTTTGGCCTTGTCAATTTGCGATATGACGGAAGTTTTGTTTATTCAACTGCTATTACAGCAGAATAATCCTGTTGTTTATTCAATTGCCAATGGGCAAGCAATACGGCGACCAATCATTACCTACGCAAAGTACACGCATGAGAGCCCAGTATTTGGGGACCCCTTGTTAGAGTTTCGATCTTAGGCAGGTACCTACCTCCAATTTAATCCCATGTAGGTACATCTGTATGTCAGCAGTAGGAAGGCCTGTACAGCACTATAGCTAAGTACCTTCTTTCTTCTCCCTTCCATTGAATACCTACAGATAGTATTCAGAAAGCTAAACCAAATTTGGTAGTATGAATTATCAGCCACAGCACAGGCACCCGTTGTACGTAGCATCTATCTTGAACTTTGATATTCCATCGTGTTCCAACCCTTGAAACGTCCATTGCTCCCTCGAAAAAGGAAAAGGTCGTCTGCTTCGTCTACTTCACCATCTTTAACTCCACGTCAGCTTCGAACAAACTAATACAGTAGATTTCGTGACTTTCTATCGAACATCCAAACTTACTGATTCACAAAACTCGCTCGACAACAAGCCACAGATAGGCCTCCGATTACTTGTTCGCTCGTAAATTTCGAAGATGGACGTTCATCTTCTAGTCTACGATTTATCGGGCGGGCTTGCCCGGCAGTTGTCCATGGGCTTTCTCGGCTTCCAACTTGACGCTATTTACCATACGTCCATTGAGTTGGATGGGATGGAATATGTATACGACGGCCCGGTTAGTGCGATAAGACCCGGTAGCTCTCATCTTGGTCAACCTCTTGAGCGAGTACTTCTTGGGAAAACAGAATTGCCCTTGGAAGTAATTCACGAGTATCTTGACTCGTTAAGGGAGATCTACACGCCCCAAGCCTACGACCTCTTTCGTCACAATTGTAACAATTTCACCAACGATTTTTCGACTTTCATGTTGGGGAAAGGAATTCCAGAGCATATAGCTAATATGCCTCAAGCGGTCCTTGACTCACCATTTGGCAGGATGTTGCAGCCTCAACTGGAAAATATGGTTGAGCAGAGGAAAGCCCAACACGGTGGACTTCTCGGAATACGGAATGACCAACAGCAAACCAATGGGGCTGGGCCGTCTTCTTCAGCAGCCGTCGTAGATGTATCCAACTTACAGTCCTTCAACACTGCCCTAGGGAATGCTGCTAACAAATCAGCCATAATATTCTTTACTTCAGCAACATGCCCGCCTTGCAAGGCACTTTACCCCTTGTATACCGAGTTAGCTGCCGAATATGGGAAGAGCGTGGCTTTTCTCAAAGTTGACACTTCGAGGGTATACGAGGTGGCGCAGCAGTACACAATTACCTCAACACCTACATTTATTACTTTCGTCCATGGCAAGCAACAAGAAACTTGGGTTGGTGCTGATGCTGCCCGGTTGCGGGGCACAGTTAAATTGCTAGCTGAGATGGCCAGAGGACCTTCTCACCCACATCGGCTATTGCATCTACCAGACTTATCGAATCCCGACTCCAAACCGGTCCTATTCACTAAAGTGCCTCCACTCCCGAAATTGCTGTCAAAACTAGGACCCGCTGCAAACGACGCTGCGATCCAAGGTATGAAGCATTTTATCGAGGCCAGGTCTGCCGATGGCCCGGCAATGGCCACACTACCAGATCTAGCTGCTTTCTCGAAGTTCCTAACTGCTGCGGCAACGGACCTCCCGCGAGAAGTTCTCTTCACCGTCGTGGACCTGTTTCGGTGCGGTCTCGTCGACCCGCGCCTAAGCGGCTATTATGCTGAGGAGCATGATCACAAGACTATCGTGACGCTTCTAGAGACTGTGAATCGTGACTCCGAGAGCCCATACGCGCTCCGCTTAGTCACCTTGCAGATGGCCTGCAACCTCTTCTCGAGCCCTTTGTTCCCTGACCAGATACTCGAGCAAGCCCCATTGCGCACTGCGGTGACCCAGCTTATCTCTAGCAGTTTCCTTGACGACAGCCATAACAATATCCGAGTAGCAGCTGCGTCGTTGCTCTACAACGTAGCCCTCGAAAATAGCCAGCGAAGGCGGCAGTCGAAAGACGCGCTCCCCGAAGAGGACCAGATAGAGCTGGCAGCTTCGGTATTAGAGGCTATTACACAAGAAGAGGCATCGGCCGAAGCGCTGCATGGGATGTTGTTAGCGTTGGGACTGTTGGCGTACTGCATGCCGATAGAGGGAGACCTGATAGACCTTCTTAGAACAATGGATGCGCAAGGAACCATCCTAGCGAAGAAGAAACATTTTCCTAAGGAGCCTTTAATTACCGAAGTCGGATCCGAGCTGCTGGGTAAAGGCCTTGTGAGAAGATAATTACAGTCATCATATATAATAGAGCGGGGTAGAGTCTTTGGTCTCAGAATGGGCGTTTGGGATGAACATAGATTAGCGATATATGGAAGAGACAGTCTGAGATTTGAATCTCACTTGTCTCTAGGAGTATGTATAGACCTGCGGTTAATAGAACACTTGAGTTTCCCTAGGAACGTCTGAAAAACGTTTGAGTATAGGCAGGTTGATCCGGTCGTTATGATATCTTTACTCTGGCACCGACCCTTGATTAAAAGTTCAAACCACGTTTTTACGGATTGACAATTATTTCGTCGTCCACTTAGAATCGCGAGTTAGCTTCGGATGGGGTTTATAGTGTCAGAATCACGTCACCCTTTAGGAACCCATAACTTAGACTTTGGGGTCCTCAAAATCCCGAACTGTACTAGTACTACTATGCAACCCAGAATTTGGTTTAATAAAACCTACCTAATTAACACAAGGCCAACATCGAAAAGATATCATCTCAGCGCTTCGATGGCAAGCACGGCTCTCCCGGGCGATTCCTCAACAAAAGCAACATGCCACTGCGGCCGCATTACCGTTGCGCTACCACGG
>JAPUUL010000256.1:0-22567 GCA_029590625.1 Lasiodiplodia mahajangana | reverse complement strand
AAGAGCCCCATGGTTGCCCCAATATCAAACGGTTGCGAAATGTAGTAGCGGTTAGGAATTAGTCGTCGTATATAGAACTCGGTTTATAAAGGAGGGACGAGGCTATAACATTGTAGCCTACGTATGTCACGTAAATGAGGAAATGCCAAATTCGTCAATGCGCGTGGCCTTAGGTACAGCGCGGGGGTAGAAATGCTGAGATGACGAGCTGTCGAAAAGAGAGTGATGCGCCTACGTGGGTGCGGTTCAAGTGAGGGGCAGAAAAGCGAGGGAGTTATACAGGGTGAATCAGACCAGGCAACCAATGCTGGGAAAATGGAACAAATGCCGAGAGAACAAGAAAAGAAAGTGATGCTCAGAATTGTGTACTGTACGGTAGGCTGCGAGGGAGGGAGGCAAAGACCCGGATTTGGAAGTGCTAGATTAGTGTAGTCAGACCACCCACAGGAGGTACCTAGGTACCGAATTAGAGGTATACACTAGGTGCCTAGTTGCGCTGCTAGGAACAGAAGGTATCCCACTAAAATCCTGGAAAAAAAGTCCTTGGGTGAGCAGTTAAGGCGTCTGCAAGGCGTTCAGCTCCAGGGTTCTTTACCACACCCCACTTTCCAGGTTTGGTATAAAACAGTTAATTGGTGGGTCACCTTGACAGGACTAGCCTTGCAGATGTACCCCAAGTTCTTGGGTTGGGATCCTGGGCAGCCCGCACCCCCCCCAATCTTCAATGTTGTTTTCAATTGAATCGGATCGTGAGACTACTAACAGTAGGTTTATGTTTAGCATCCACGCGCCCATCTACCTACACAGTAGCTCAACGGGAACTACAGCACAGCCTTATCCTATTATTCCATTACGTAATCTACAGTGCGATCGCACAAAAGGATAGACCCGAGAGGCTTAGGCGTTCGAGAAGCAAGGCTAGTCATCATACGTGTGCTCCGTAGCGATTTTGTGACTGAACTTAATGTTTGTGAGCTCTCATATCATACACACCCGCCTCGCCTCCCGAGCAGCGGAATGCATGAGGCTCGCCTACGTCCATATAGCTAACGAGTTCTGACACCTGGGTTTTTGCCGAGTGTAACATAATCATGTTGCCCCATTGACGTATCTACATGGACTCTGGACTCTTTAGGGTTGTCGACCTTCTAAGCGTTTAGAACAAAATAATAAGAGCATGACGTGCCCAAGTATTGCCAGAACAAACGCCTCGAGATGTCATAGACATTAAAGGAACAACTCTGGTCGAAAATGCCAAGCTTTACGTCTTGGTTGTGAATAATAAAGAGGTCCTCAATGAGTTCTTCGAGTCTTTGCTGCTGCTATTTCGCCTTGTGAAGGCATTATCAAATGGGATTGTGGGAGGGCAAACTTCATTGTCGGTCTATGGTTTGAAGAGAGATCTAGCTTTATTTGAAGAGAACAATCTCGACTGTATTAATATAAGGATTTCAATACTGATACCGACCGGATTAGGAACTCGCCTCATGACCTCTTTCATATCTGCTTTGGCATTGTCGTCAACTCCTACGCGACGCCTCGACACAATGACTCTTTATCACTAACCAAATTGATATGGGTAGCTAAAATGCCGCCCAAACGGGCACCTGACTCGGAGACACCCTACTCCAATGAACAATTATTACAGACCCAGGATAGGTCATTAACATGTCGAAAAGAGAATTTATTGGCTTATTAAGCATTTTAGGGCTTGCGGTCCGGTTCGTGAACGGACAGCTCGAACCCGACTGCAATCCTCTCCATGCCGACTGCCCAGCGAAGAGGGCCTGGCCGGAGGAGTACTACTACGTAGACTTCACGAAAGAGACCGGGACGCCGAAAGACTGGACCATTGCCAACAATGAGGTCGTCAAGTTTACCCCTAAGGGTGCCGAGTTTACATATGGGAAGAAGGGAGATGCTCCAAACATGTGGACAGATTTCTATATGCTCGGCGGTAGATACGACGTCGAAATGCAAATCGCACCAGGACAGGGGATAATCAGTAGCTCCGTTTTGGAATCGGATATTCAAGATGAGATCGCCTGGGAATTTTCTGGTAACCAGCATGGCGAAAAGCCGTTCCCGCCACCCGATGGAAAGTGGGCGGTTGGAACAAACATCTTCTCCCGGGGCCAGATGTGGGATGGGGCAGCTACGTATCAGAAAGATGCTTATAAACCAACGACTCAGTTCCACACTTACTCGGTAGAATGGGACGAGGATCATATGAACTGGTACGTCGACAACCAAGTTGTACGAAGTGTTCAAGCCTCGGACACTGCATCGGGCTTCGTCTTCCCGCAGTCGCCTATGAAGTTGCAACTGGGCCTCTGGGGAGGTGGTGATCCTGATAATAACTACTGGACTATTCAATGGGCTGGTGGCGAGGTCGATATGAAGGGCGCCCCATATACTATGTATGTGCGTAGTGTCAATATCACCAACAAATATCCGGCTTGCAGCTATAGGTATAAAGACAGAGTATGTATTTCTTCTCTACCCCAGAGCGGACGTACGCTGACAGACCTCAGAGTGGAACGATTACCAGCATCGACAAAATCCAAGATGGTTGTGATACCAAGAATAGCCCGGCGGCTGGCACCGTTGGTCGTAGGGACTATCCCGTGTCTGAACCCTCTTCAGTGGTATCGACGCCTGCTGGTACCGGAAGCGCGGCTTCATCATACCCCCAGAGCCCCCTTTCCTCCGTTTCGCCTGTAGACAGTACCGTCGCGAGTCAGCCTACATCCATTTCATCAAGTGTTTCGCCAGCTGTTTCTTCTAAATCTACGCCGCCCGCTGGTGATGGTGGTTACCCGGTTTCTTCTTCATCTAGCGTTGGTGGTCATCTAGTTTCTTCCCCATCTAGTGCTGGTGGTTATCCAGTTTCCTCATCCCATTCCAGCGTTGGTGGCTACCCGGTTTCTTCACCTTCTAGCAGCAGCGGCTATCCAGTCACTCCGCTGCCTAGCTCTAGCGGTTATCCGGTTGCCTCATCATCCAGCACGGGTGGTATTCTCAGCAGCCTGAGCTCCTATATTATGGGACCGAGCTCGCGGGCCTCGACCAGCAGTGTGTTGTTGACACCAGTTATTAGCAGTGAAACTCACCCAGCTACGGTCGTACAATCTTCATATCCTGTGCACTCCGGCAGTTCAATAGGGGCCAGTAGCAGTTCAGACGTTGCTGCAGGGTCCTCTTCCAGCAGTTTGTCGTCCATACCGAGTAGCGACGGATCACACACAAGCACACTCGTATCTGCTTCAGGGTCTACCCCAGTTAAGGGCCCGGCTCCTTCATCGTCAAGCGACGGTGGCTATCCTGTTACCTCACCGTCTAGTATAAGCAGTCACTCAATCGCCTCATCTCATAGCTCGGGCGGCTACCCGGTCGCTTCACCGTCTAGCTATAGCGGCTATCCAGTTTCCTCGCCCCCTAGCTCTAGCGGATATCCGGTTGCTTCCCCATCTACCGCCAGTGGGCACTCCATTGATTCATCCTTTAGCTCCAGTAGCTATCCAGTCGCTTCATTATCCAGCACCAGCACAGGCGGTATACTCAGCAGCTTAAGCTCCTTGATTGTAGGCACCAGCTCACGGGCCTCGTCTAGCGCATTATCAACGTCGCAAATAAGCAGTGAAACATACCCGGCTACGACTATCACCGCTTCGGGCTCCTCAGGGTCATCAAGTGTCGGCGCTATATCTTCTGCGTCTGCTGCTTCGAGCCTCGGGTCTGGATCTGGTTATCCCGTCACATCAGGGGCGTCATCGGCGTCATCAGAACTGTCATCTTATTCAGTGACAGTGACTAAGAGCTCATCGCTTAGCAGCGTAGCGTCGTCTTCTAGTTCGCCATCAGAGTCTCCGGTATCCTCAACGGCTCCATCACAGATAATGCCATCGACATATACGTTCAGTTCGGAGATTACAACATCCATTTTGTCAACGGTCTATACAACGAATATCATCACCGTTACATCGTGCCCTCCGACCGTGAAAAACTGTCCCGTAGGGCAAGTCACTACTGAGACTGTATCACTTTACACTACCGTTTGCCCGGTCACCAACACTATTATAGATGGAACGACGTATAGTGGGCAAGTGGACAGTACTCCGGCGACAACTCCTACACCGATGTCTAGCTACCCCGTTTCTTCACAAGTGTCGTCTTCGCCGGTTTCGAGTCATTCTCCAGTGATAAGTACGCCTTCCTCAATGGGGACTACTTCCTTAGTCTACGGATCGAGTAGTATTCATCAAAACGCTACGATGTCGGCAGGCGGAAGTACGTCAACGGCGATTCAAAGTTCTCATAGTTCAAGCGCCCAGCACTACAGCACGCCAGTTCAATTAACAACTTCTACCGTCTATTCGACTAATGTTTACACGGTTACATCTTGTGCCCCAACTGTCACCAACTGCCCTGCTCAGTTGGGCAAAGTGACTACAGAACTTGTATCGTTATATACGACTATTTGCCCCGTCGAGGATGGGTCTTCAACTTTGTCCTCGCCGGCCATTCCTACAATTTCTAAATCCAGTAGCAAACCCGCTAGTCCAGTCATATCTGGGGCATCGTCTACTCTGGCGGAGTTTACTTCCTCCTTGTCACCTTCGGTCACTCCAAGTGCAAGTTCTTCCCCAAAAGTCCCAGTATACACGACGTCAACAGTCTATTCTACGAACATCTATACTATCACTTCTTGCGCTCCCGACGTAACGAACTGTCCCGCGCTGATGGGCTCCACTACTACCGAGATTATTCCTGTGTCGACCACGGTATGTCCTGTATCCGACAAGACCGGGCCTCCAATTAGCACGTCTACTGCTCAAGTCGATAGAGGCCACCACCACACGACCTCGGAAATTACCCTTACTGAGACATTTAGTAACTCGGTGGTTGTTATAACATCCGTCATTACATTTATTGACACCCCGCCGCCGTATAGCGCAACGCCATTTATTTCATCGGATAAAACTCATGGAACAGTAGCCACGCCTGTCACGAGTGGAGTACATGCCTCTCAATCTTACACGACAGTGTCTCTTGGCAATCACTTCACGACTGTGATCACATACGCATCGGTTACCCAACACCCGCCAGCTTCCGTATCCCCTGGCTCGATCATCACAAGCTACTATTCGGTTTCACCCATGCCAGAGGGGGACGTGCCAAGTTACAGCATGAGCGAAGCGTATAGCACGATAGAAATGGGCTCTTCAAGGTTAGTACTTATCCCCCCTTTCCTCTTAACTTACTGTCACTCGTCGTTCCTTGTCAAAACCGTCTAAGCATGATCGGTTACTAACATTAAAATCTATCTACAGTCCAACCGTGATTACAACATCTGTAGCAGCCGTCGGCACTTCTACGTCTGATGTCACGACTATTACGAACACCAAGACACTGCCCGAGACGGTGACGGTCCCACACGGACATGGTGGAGGGGCCAGTATGTGCCCTTGCAATTCTATATCAACAGTCTACGCTACTGTCACTATGACGGTTGCTGAGACCACGATCACGAAAACGGTAGAGCCGCCATTCCCGAGTTCGTATGGCACAGGTACAGGTGTAGCACATCTCGGAACAGGCGCGTCTAGCTTGCCTACAAGCCTAGGTGCCGCGCCGGTGGGCACTGGGACAGCAAAGCGTAGATGGTTTAGACGTGCCCCGGCCGGGNCCTGGACACGGCCAGGGCCACCATTGATGAATCCGCGTATATATCATACAGTCGGTTATCGCCCATAGACTTTTCATTTACATGTGGGGCTAGCTCTTTGCTTCCTTTTATGCACTTGATCTTCTCTTTTAATTAAGGTAGTAATGGTAGATATTAATAGTACAGTCTTACAATGCGTTTGTTCCAATACCTAGGCTACCTATGTATAAGCTAGAGTGACTAATATACCTACCCTGAAGAGTCTAGGTGCATGGTCTCCTGACATAAGGGTAGCTTAGGCTCAAGGAGGTGGGCTTCAAAGTCATTAAATCTGAGGATAGTTGTTCGAGTTTCAGTTACGATAAAGGGCCAATTCACACTCGGAGGGATGGTTAACTTTCTTGCTTTTCGTATCTCTGAATATAAACTAGGTGCGCTGGACTTGGTCTCCGATAATCTTCAGTTGACTCTAACCTCGTTTGACAACCTATTTTAATGGTAAGACGGAGCTAGAAACCATATTCCTCAATTGTCCCACAGATGGCCGAGGTCCGTATTAGGGTCCTCAGTAAAAGTGCGTTCTGGTTCCTCGCTCGCAATGATCATATCAATTGCGACACTTATTGAGGCATCAATATCAACTGCAGCTTCTGCTTCAAGTCGAGTCTGGAAAGGTAAATTCTTCACCAGTCGTCTTGTGGGTACTGTCTGGTTCGGTGTTGCGTCGCCTCGCAATTCATCTACTTGATTCGCCTTAAAATCTTTTACGACAGCTTTCCTGAAGTGGTATGCGAGAGGTTCGACCTCTTCACGGCTCAGTTGCTCCTTAAGCCCCTGTGTCATTCTCTCTAGAATGCCATACAACTCTGATTTCGCTGTCCTGAGTGCCATATTGGTTGCCTTCTGACGAATGAAATCCACATTTGAACCTCTATACCAGTGCATGAGATAGTTTGGGGTTAGCTGTTCTTCTTCCTGGTAATCTGAAGTTTGATGGGTGTCTTCCGTAAGCTCTGGATGTCTATTCTTCCTTTTTATTACCCAGTCGGTCTCTTTCATGTGCCACGACCGTTTATGGCTCCTCAGTTGTTTCTGAGATGCAAAGATAATACCACAACCTTGCTCTCGGCACCGGTAACTCTGCTTGTGGGAAGCCTCGTGCTGGTTTCTCTCGTCGGCGTTGTCAAACCCTATCCATGAACGAATACATCCGGTCCAGTGACAGAGATAAGAAGATCCCTGGCTCCGTAGTCTAAAGTCGCTTATTTCGGAATTGGTTATTCGCCCTGCTAAACTGTGTGAGGGAAAAGTGCCATCTAGCAAAGACTCCAGAATTTCACGATATCGAAGATATGCCTCGGTGAGTTTTGTGGGATCCTCGTCAGGATCTAAGTCGTATTAGCACTAACTTTCGGTTCTAGGAACTATGGCACAACTTTACCTAAAGTTTTGCAGCTTTTTGAGTCTTGGCCATGGCTATTGTACTTAAAAGCGATATAGCTACGAACTAGGTACGGAAATTCGGAGAAGGGCGACGCGCCAGCCACAACCGGATTTGGGCCAGGTATCTCCTTGCTATCAGCATTTGGTACCTCAGCTGCATTATTCCTCTCGAAGTGGCGAAGAAGTCCGGGAAGCAAGCGTTGGAGGTCTTCTCCTGACTGGTCTCCCGGTGTCTCTTTCCAGGATGAAGCATGTTCGATCCAGAATTCGTAGGCGTAGGGGAACAAATTGTGCAACCCTTGTATTATTTGAATTGCAGCGCATCCACTTTCGAATTCTGGTAGGAAGATGGTACTTGTCTGAAGGTAGCGAACGCAGACTCGGGTTAGATCAGACTGAATCTGAAGTTGAGACAAATAAGGTCCACTTGATTTGCTCAGGAGGTACCTCAAATTGAATGTTAGCTCTGCGATTAATTCGACAAGAATGCACTTACGACCGTGCTGTGAAGTGAACCATAGCTATCTGACCCCCGTGCCGTTCTTCGATTAGAGGCTTGCAGATATCAAGAACTCCCTTTCCTAGCTTAGTGTCCTTGTTCAAGACGCTATTTTCGTCGGAAAACACCAATCCGTCGCACAACTCCTCGCTTTTTAGTGGCCTGAGCGCACATGCGAGATAGCCTAAGATCCTCTGGGCATTCTTGCGCTGCAATTCATCTGGATAGTTTTGGAGTCGGCGTAATATGGTTTCGTAGCTTCCGTGAATTATTAGCAGCCAAGATAACTTGATAAATACTTGATAAATTCGTAGACTCACACCCCGTCCAATCCCTTAGGTAGCCGATCGACGGTACTTCGAAGAGTGGCCGAACTCCATTGGTCGTCGACCATTGCTATGACAAGTTTGACCCAGAGGAACATCCCTAAATCAAATGTTTGTAAGCTTTCGCAAATGGATATTTCAATACCGTGGGCCTCTGTATACCATCTGCCTTTTCACTGACATCTGAGCCGACTTTGTCGAGTTCTTCTTCGCGGAAACGGTACAATAATTCTCGCAAGCTAGCTTTTGTGTATCTAGCGATATCTCTCGATACGTGCTCTGCTTCGCGGCTGAGATAAATAGTCAGTATATTGCTGAGCTTCTTACGGACGTGCCCTAATAACTCCTTAGTTTCCCTTGAGCACAGCATTACTTTCAGTCGAGGCGAGGGCGTTCCCTGCACGTGGTGAATCTTGCTTATGCTCTTCAAAAGCCTCGCGATCTCGTCGATAATTGCCGTTTGGTCACTACTATCATATTCATCTATCCCATCTAGTATTATAAATGTCGTGCCTAAAGACTCTAAGGCATGTCCTAACAGCTCTCTTATTCGGTTGATAGAGGCGGATTTGTTGAACTTGACGTAGTTTTCGTAGGCAAAAGGAAGGAGATCCGGCTTTTGCCGCAAAATCTGCGCACATATTAGACGCAGTAGTGTACTAACGACGTTGTGACCTCTGCGCAACAGTTCAGAGCATAGGCAGCAAATCAGAAGTGATCCCGGCGGCAAGGGGGATTCTTCAGCAATAAAAGACGCGATAGTTGTCTTCCCTATTGAATGATTAATCACAAGTGAACAAATTCGGTATTGGGCCGTACCTGAGCCTGGCTTCCCTTTAAGCCAGAGAACCAATCGAGGGTCTTCTTCATCAAACCATGTCTGAAACTTCGGGTGATCAAATACCCAACGACATGTACCTTCGTGCCGGTCTGATTGAAATTTACTGAGCAAATCTTCTTGCTCCCTGTCCCGCCCGGCTAGATCAAGCCATACAAATACTTCACGGAGTTGCCAGTCTCTCGTCTCCTTTGACCGTCGCTCTAGCGTCTCAATCAGTTCTCGCCTGTTTGCTTTGGCCTCTATAATGTCGAAGCTAATAGCCTCTCTGTCCACCAGATCTCGATTGCGAGCAAGGTTTGTGAGTATAACGTCGAACTTTGATTTGAAGTCCTTCCATGAAGCATCAAACAACCTCTTCCAACCTGAGCGGGTTAGCCGAGGACATTTCTACTCCTTTCAGGTACTCACCTCCTCGACGCGCGATCTTGTATACTTGAGTGTGAAATTGGATAATGTCAGCGTATACATCTGTTAGAATGCCTTGAAACTCAGGTTGATCTCGAAATGCATTGCTTAAACGATCAAATCGGGGAAGGTGTTGAGCAATTTGAGAGTAAGCATCGATGATCAGCTCATACGCGGTTAAATGAGAATCGAAAATCTAAGTTCAATTAATTTGAGTTCTTTGTACACGACTAATTAGAGAAGTATAGTGGGCCTTACCACAAGCATCAATTTAATAGGGGCCTAGGTAATAAACTATTAATTTCCCTTCTGCGTTCCAAGTATGATGGATACATAGGACCGATGAATCTTACCCAAATGTAGCAAAGAAAGGGCACGCCTTGGCATAGAGGGCCAATTGCGTTTCCAAAGATCTTCAATGCCTGAAATAGTGGCTCGACGCGTCGGGTATTACGAAGGCTTTTTCGGTTACTCTGTTCGTGTTCTATATGCCGTACTGCCGACCACACGTCTTCTAATTCAGTCGACTGAAATAACCTCTTGTCGGATGGGAAAAGTATTGCCTCAAATCTTTGGAAGGCTTCTTCGATTTTCCCCTGCGATGAGACGCTAGTAGGAGCTGCTCCGGCCACTGAAGGCACCTGGCACTTGGGTGAAGCCATTATAAAATCTCTAGTCATGCGATAGCATAAATATTGGTTAAATAGTTTCTCAAGACCGAGGATTACAAGATAGGCTTCCCCAGCGCAATACCGAGAAGCCATTTCAACTCTGTTTCCTAGAGCCTACAAAGATAAGGACCACTTAAAGTATGCCCTCCACATGCATGCGCCGCCATCTGCCTTGCCTAGGCGTTCGCCATCGCCGCGTACCAATCTTTTGACACCCGTGACCCTCCCCGCACCATAAGCCTGAATGATTATGCTCAGCTCTCCCCAACGCTTATATTATATTGATAGTGTAGGAATCTATCTATTCAAAATAAGGCTGCAGTGTAGTAAAGCAGGCGACGCTGTAGTGCAAGTAACCAACATCCATGCATTCAGTATCCATCGTAGTTTAGGTACATATTAGTGCTGGGAGGCCTCTAAGGGCTGTGCAACTACCTGGTCTTGCCTTACACTCGAGAAAAATATGCCTTGTCTGAAACGAATAGTACTATTGTTTCCTTACGTGGCTCGATAAATCACTTTTGTCGAATTTTTCAAACTTTCCTTACGATTGCAACGACAAAACGCGAACTTTATGCACGATTATTCAAAATCATCCTCAACGTGGCACTCTATATGATGGCGGCTGGGCCAAGTAGTACGATGTATACTCGGAATGGGAGTAAGAAGCGCAAGCTGTCTAGCGTTTGCTTAACGGTCCCGTCAGTCGTGCAGACATGTCCATCAGGCTCAGATCCATCGTGCCACTCGCAATCAGATCCAATCGAAGTATCATGTACATCGCCGGCCACTACTATAACCCGCTCATTGTTACATATTAGTGGAAGTACGCTTCCCAGCCATGCTGCAAATCCAGGACCGGAAGTCTGCTTTGGAGGGGTACATAGATAACTCCAGAGGCTTTTTGTGTACGCTGATGCTGATCAATGCTGGCAGCTTTACGGCATGACAGCACAATCTAAGAATATGTGCGAACATCAGTCGCTACGATTGAAGTGGGAAGGCTCGAGAATACTAAAAGGCATCGAGTCGACATCTCATCATTTCGAAATTTCTCAGCGCGATTTTTCCATTCTGCAAATGGTTTCAACGAAAGCGTCTGCTCAATTCGAAATCACAGCTTGCCGATCTTTTCTTGAACGAGTAGGTTCGCGACATACTGGTACAAGCGATGAGGGCAATACGTTTAACTTGTCTATCAACATATACGGGCCACGGCGTAGCGCTGACCCAATTGGACGTTTCCTGGGGAAATGTAATATATACATACAAACTCCGGACATGTGCCAGATCGACGTACCCTATATTAACCCTCACTGCCTACCTTCCACCAACGACCTACCAATTATGACTTCGAAGTTCAACTGCCACTATCAAGGCGAAGGCTGCGATTTGAAGCCCGAGGAAGATTCAATCTTCTCTACCCTTGGGAATGATGAAACTTTCGAAGAGGAACCACAGCCTACTTCTATGAAAACAGGGCTTCGCAGGTAGGCATTGAAAATACCAAAGCAAGCTCCATACATACGCTTCATAATTACTAACTCTTAACGCAGTCACCAGAAGCGGGCATTGACTTTTCTGCTCGGTAGGGAGAAAGGCTGGGACTTATGTGGCTCGCGCCGGGACATATGGCGATCATACATTGACCAATTTGATAGAATGAGGTAATTTGGTGATTACTCTACCTAAATGGGCTATTACTTATCACCTGTCAAGATATCAAAATACGTTATCTGGGTATTCTCAGGGAGAGCGCCCGCCAGATTTCCGTGGTGGAATCCTCGCCGACGATATGGGATTAGGAAAGACGGTCACGATGCTTGCTCTGATTGGCCTTACATTATCCCTCGAACGATGTGGCTGCCAAGCAACGCCCACGAAAACCATGCAGTCGCCCTTTACTAGAGGGACGCTTGTAGTGGTACCATTGTCTCGTGAGTACTTATCTACGCCTCGAGCAATATCTTGACACTAACTGAGGCAGTACTTGTTGTTTGGGAAGAGCAGATTAAAGAGTAGATAACCCTATACAATTCGGCTCTTAGCTACGCAATACTGAATTTAGATAGGCATATGTCACCCGAGATTCGCACACTCGTGTATTACGGTCCGGACCGCACCAAAAACCCATATGAGCTTTCCCAATATGATATTATTATTACCACTTACAATGTAGTCTGTTCAGAGTGGAAGGTAGGCAAACGAAATCCCCAGCGGCGAAAGCAGAAGTGCCTCTCGTTCTACACGTGGCACCGTATTGTACTGGATGAAGGTATGCTATTCTTCATTTCTCCTCCTCTCTTCCGCTCTTCTACCCCTCTGCGGTCATAATCTTGATTCTACTGAGCTAATCAGGTCGTAATTAAAGCTCATATGATACGAGAAAAGAGCACACTCAACGCAAGAGCAGTGTGCGCATTACACGCCGTGCATAGATGGTGTATTACAGGAACACCACTCCAAAATAGGGTGGCAGATATTTCAAGTCTGCTTTTATTTTTGAGAGCGTACCCATATAACGATGCGAAGACTTTCGCATCTGATATTATTGAGCCTTGGCGAAAGGGTGTTGACGAAAAGCCATTACAGAGGCTCCAAGCTCTGATGAAAATACTTGCCCTCCACCGGCCTAAAAGTATGATTGATCTGCCTCCCCGAATAGAGAGG
Organism: Lasiodiplodia mahajangana; assembly: GCA_029590625.1. Taxonomy (NCBI): domain Eukaryota; kingdom Fungi; phylum Ascomycota; class Dothideomycetes; order Botryosphaeriales; family Botryosphaeriaceae; genus Lasiodiplodia; species Lasiodiplodia mahajangana. The sequence continues at coordinate 10,044 of JAPUUL010000256.1, read as the reverse complement.
GTTGTCGAGGTCAAGTTTGATGCCATGGAGCTCAAAGTTTACGAAAATGCTCGTGTTGGAACCATCCGAGTTATCGACGAAGCGATATCGAAGGGCTCGGAAGTCGGCTCAGCATACCTGAGCGCGTTTCAGAGAATTACCGACTTGAGATTGATTTGTAACCACGGCATGAGATATTTAGCGTTGCCCAAAGGCAAACTAAGTAGTAGGCCAGAAATCGAAGAGATGAGTGTCTCTGGGCTGGAGCAAGAGATAGAATATCTCCTAGATCCCTCTAACCAAGCCTGCCGTTCATGTGGAACTGATATCAGTGAAGAGTTGGAGGACCCAAATGGAGTGCTATTATCCCAGAAAGACGATGCGCCTGGGCTGTGCATATCGTGTCAAAACAAGAGGACAGAGACTGTAAGCGTCACTGCTACCGCGCCGTTTAGTCCGGACTTTGAAACAGCAAAGGCCACCGGCGTCACTCATGAGCTCCCCAGCAAGATAAAAGCAGTAGTTCGGCATGTGCAGGCCGTTCCACAAAATGAAAAATGGTACGCTTCGTACCATTACTTGACACACTTGAGTCTAGCTGACAGATGTAGTGTTATCTTTTCTTACTGGACCTCGACCTTGAACATCCTTGAGCAAGGCCTAGATGTCGCCGGAATCATCTATTGCCGTTATGATGGACGTCTTCGATATTCGCAGAGAACTGATGTTCTGGAGCGGTTTCAGAAGGATGCTTCAATCAAGGTTATCTTGATCTCGATCACATGCGGCGGACAAGGGTAGGTGCATTTCGTTCAACCATTAAAGGGCTCTCGCATGCTGAAATTATCACAAGTTTGAACCTCACAGCGGCAAATCATGCAATCTTGGTTGAACCCCAGTGGAACCCGATGCTGGAAGAGCAAGCAATTTCCCGGGTACATCGGATGAGGCAACAAAAAGCGGTACATATCGTACGTTTTGTTATGGAAAACTCTTTCGAGCAGAAAATCCTTAGCAAGCAGAAGCGGAAACGGACCCTCTCGGACTTGATCCTCCGAAAGGATATGCTGAAGACAGGAGACGATGGAAAGAAACAGCTACGAGTGAGTCCATATACTGAATTGCTACAGGACGTTAATGCGAGTAGCTGACCTTATTTCCCCCCAGCATCTGAAAGAACTTGTATGCTAATTAACTCGTGATTTCCCCACGACCTAGCGCACCTGTCTCTTATTTTGCTACTCCAAGACGAGTGTTTTATATCATTCTACCAGAGTGAACAACAGTCTTAGCCCGAAAGGCATACCTAAAGGTTTGTATCAGGTACTCGCTTCAGCGATCCAACCAGTCAAATCAAGCCAAAATAAACGCAATTAGCTTGTTTTGACTGACTTGAGGCTATTTTGGGCTTGATTGACTGACTTGACGAGATCTCTTGCTTGATTTGAGTCAGTTAACTGATCAAATAATCCAAATAATTTTACCATTTTTTTTTCACGATAAATATATAGCTGTTATGATCGCGAGAGTAATCGCGAGAGTGATTGCGGGAGTAGGGTCCTCCTGCCAGGGTCCCTGGTAAGGGGTCCTAATAGGGGGTCCTACAGAGGAAGGGGTCTGGCTGGCAGGGAAGGGGTTTAATAAGTGGGCTAATAAATGGGCCGATAAGATATCCGATTAGGGGTTTGATAAGGGGTCTGATAAGGAACCCGATAAGTGGTCCGATAAGTGGTCCGATAAGTGATCCGATAAAGGTTCAGGACCTGTCGACTTATTAAGTTTTTTATTAAAAATACCCTGTAAAACAAATATAAGAAATTAATTGAATTACCAAGTAATAAAAATCTTTTGCTTTGATTCCAAATAGTTTCAGAATCGTTGTTTTGTTTTGGTTGGTCAAATAACTTGATAAGCCAGTCAAGTATTACTTTGACTGGTTGGATCGCTGACTCGCTTATACTTGAGTTGTGCTCACAAAGGTATTCAGTGGCACAATCACAAAGGGTGGACCACGCGGGACAATTTTAGTGTATGAATTTCGTTTCCAGGTGCCCAACCCAAGTCGGCACTTCAAGAGTGCGAAGATCGTCCTTGAGTTCGCGGACGCCCGCCCTGGGGCCCATTTTACCTTGGATCCTGTGGTGCATAAGATTGTCCCAGATGGATCCTTTGCACTCAACAAGGCTGAAAAAAGGTCCGCCGTCACGAAGAGGTTCAGCGGGGCATTAGGCTCCGGCCTAGACGGTCTGGTCGAGGCAAGTCTAGGGTTTGAATGGGAGGTCTCGGCGGAAACTACCGAAGAGCACTATACGAGCCTATCGGGGATTCCAGGCAATGAACGCAAGGATGATTTCGGAGAAGACAATGCGGCTATTTGGTGGCTTGCTGAGGACTTACTCAAGAGCGTCGATGTAGCATAAGTACAGGTACTTATCCGTTTATGATGGGATGGTTAGAGGCAGGGAGGCCGTATTGCAAATAGGATTGGCTGATCATATCTCAGTGGCGGTACTACCTACGATATTATTACAGTTTGTAGGAAGGTAGTGAGGGGCTTATCATCTTACGTGTGCTCTGCCCTTCCGATCAGGCTGTTTCAATACTCCTTTCTCCTATTATCTTCATTTCATTTCCCCTCAACAGCTTAATCACACTTTCCAACTCCCGCTGTGCCAAACCTGACCGATGATTCGGATTAAGCCGATTGTGTTTATTGTATGACCAAGTAACCTACGTGTGTGTATTGCAGCTTTGGAAGCCTGCGATATTGTAACTTGATGATGCCTTCTAGTTAGTAAGTTTATGTTGTTAATCTATAGCAACCATGCTTACCTTTATTGTTCCATTGTAGTCTAGTCTTAGTCTGCGGGCTTCGGGCCTCGCAGCATCAGGCTCAGTCAAAACAGGATCTGGAAGAAGTGTTTCATCTACGCTTTCCAGAAACTCGTGTCATAGTGTTCGATGATCTGCAGTCAGGCACTATTGATCTGGCGCAGATAGGGTGGGTTTGGAAGGCGGCACAGAGCCTCCTCCAACTATTGGAAGATGAGATATTAGGGTCACAAGCAGTGCGTAGCCGCGAATCTAAGGATAATCCTGATATCTAAACCGCGACTTAGCCTTCAAATCATACCGGGCACCCACGCCCAGGGCCGATACTATTTCTAGCGCAGAATATTGGGGGATTAGTGGTAAAACAGGTATGCTGTTGAGACTTGTCGCACGTTAGCTTAAAATTCACTTGTATGATGCTGGCACGAGACTGACTATTATGATTTCTAAGGCCCTGGTCGAAGCTGCAACCAATTCGGACTATCATGATCTTATTTTAAGAACAACTACGCTGGTCTGTGGCAATGAATTATCTTTGGCCAATATACGCTTGACTAATATATACAACGTACTAGTTCTTTCTCGGAACCCTACATCGAGCAAGCAATGAGACATCTTTGGAGAAGCAGCTCATGCGTCATGTGCTTGCAACAACCCAGCAGATTTCCGACCCTCTTACCTTTATACAAGAAGCCGCTAATATAATTTCGTCGATCGGGATTTCATTTTCTCTACTTTCGTCACCATTCTCTATTATCAACTTTGTTGAGCTTCCAGACGAGGGGGAATGTTGCAGCGTTGGACTTATTGGACAGGTATGTGTCACGTTAAGCCGTTTTTCAGTAGAACTGACTCTTATTTGTTGCTCAAGGTAGTAGATGAGACGTCGTACATATTGGGCGTCCCCTCAGAACAAAATATAGTTTACAACTGCGCCCATGGCGAACTCTGGCGGTTCGCGCCCGATGACCAAAAGACCCAATTGCTCTGGAATATGATTGACAAAGGAAGCGGGCAAAACAGTACGCCTCGCTGAAATACCTCAGCCTGCATGCTGATTCGCTGCTAACGTTGAGCTGCATAGATTCGGATGCTGGGTACTTAGCATTTATGCGGGCTCTCGCTGAGAGAGATCCTAAAACGATGCATCATCACGGGTTTAGCCGCCGACATCCACAAATGAGATGGATTACCACCAGCCAGACCTATCTCAGCTGGCTGGCGTCTTCGGATAATAGAATCCTCTACCTCTATGGCGAACCAGGTTCTGGATCATCTACCGTTTCTGGCTTTGTCATGGAGCACGTAATGGCAATTCCCAAATACCGTCCTGCAACCTTCATCAGTTTTAGCTGCCACAAGCAATACGTACAAACTACCAAACCGGAAAATATTTCCCTCTCTCTATGTCGGCAGCTTCTCGCCGCTAGACCTTCATTATACCGAAGAACTCGGCCTCTGTGTGAAGCTCTACTCGAGCGGTCTCTTTTTAACGAAGCTAGCATGTGGGCTCTATTACGGTCATTACTCGAGTATCATTCGGAAGAAGTCTTCGTCTTCATCGATAGAATCCACAACTGCGAAAACAGCCTACTACAATACCTGCTGAATATTGCATCCATTCCAAGAGAAGCTGGCAGGCCTCTAAGGTTTACCTTGTCAAGCTCTTCAAAGGCTGCGGTGATGCTTCCTAGTAAGCTCAGCACTCTATTGTCTGTTGATCTCAGCGAAAACCTAGAAATGAGCAGAGCGTCGGAAGAGGCTGTGCGAGAACAGGTCCTCATCAACGCCAAGAAAAACAGTCTGTGGTCAGAGCTGCAGGAGGAGGTAATACGTAGTCTATGTCAGGGGTCTGCGCCGTATCTACTGGTAATGGAGAGACTAAGGCTGCTTGAAGCTTCTGTTTCACATTCAACTGAAGCGGTGCTCAGGGCAAAGCTGGGGCATCTCCCCAAGTCATGGGGCAGCCTATTTTCTCACTATATGCACTTATCTTCGTGGGAACAACAGGTGCTTGGGTGCATTGCAATAGCTGTACGGCCTCTACGTAGTGCCGAACTCGCAACTTGCCTCGCTCTCCAGAAAAGCGTCCCACAGACGCTTAAAGACCTACGCGCACATACGTCTTGCAACATTGCTAAGGATATATTTGTGAGCAAGGGGATTGCGCACATGATCAGGATCACAAACGACCGCCTATATCCGGTACACGAAATAATCGTCGACTACCTGCACACAAAACATAGGGCTACCCTGGAACAGCTGCACCTATCAATGCTGGTCGCATGCATCAAATATATAAGTGCGTTTCATCACGATAGGTCGCCCATAAGGGGAGTCGCATTGGGCCCCCGAACAAAGTTACAGGCGGAGGATGCTGCGCTCTGCAAAGAGTCCTATTTCCTTAATTATTCTACCCTGTGCTGGCCTGACCATTACAACCTCTGCCATGGCCACCCTCTTGCGCGCAAAATGGCTCTTCAGCTTTTACAGAATACTCCACTCCGTTCTACCTGGCTTAGTCTGTATGCACATTTTAAAAGCCACATATCTGATAGCCTGGACCTGCTGGCTTCTCCTCTCGCTGCCGCTAGTAGACTTGGGCTTACGCGGATTGTGGAGGAAATCATTCGCGGGGTAACCTCCAGAGACGTGCCTCTTTCAAACCCATTGGCAGACATGAGCATCTCCGATAGATATCAACTAGCCGGAGAATGTATTGGCCTCGCAGCCGCCGAGGGTAGAGTAGAGCTCATTACTAAGCTTGCTTCTATTATTCCGCCGGCGAGCCTCGAAAGCAAAGGCCAAGGGGGCCTCACACCACTGCTCCGTGCAGCCCAAGGCGGCCACATACACGCCGTGAGTGCATTAGTGAAACAAGGAGCGTCCTCGACGGCTATAGGGAAGGATGGATCGACGATTCTGCACATAGCCGCCCGTCTAGGAAACAAGGCGATGGTCGAACAAATACTTAAACTTGAGGAACGGCCAGATCTTACCACAGTTGATTATGCCGGATACGATGCCATTAAAATCGCAACCGAGTCTGGCTTTTATACTATCTTGAGTCTACTCCTGTCAAGTGGTGTCAGTAAGGAGACGATAAACAAACCAATCCCGTCCAACAAAAAGACTCCGTTGGCGCTGGCCGTCGAACATGGCCACGTAAAAGTAGTTCGGCTACTCCTAGATTACGGGGCGAATCCTATAACTCGTTACGGAACCGAATTGAGCCCTATCTATCGAGCTGCAAAAGAGGGAGACGTGGACATTCTAATTTCACTTCTAGACCATCCAGCATACCAGAAACTCAAGATCAGATACGGCTCCATAGTATCTAGAGATCTAGGCGATAATGATGAGGTTACACGAGGCAGTAGGAAAGTGTCGAAAGCAACCCCTGATAAACAGGACGTCACCACGATGCTAGCGTCAGGTGACTTAGAAGGATGCCTTTTAGTGGCAGCAGAATACGGCCGGCGGCAGATCATACTCTTGCTACTCCAATATGATATCCAGCCAAACCGTCCTGACGGAAGAGGAAATACACCGCTTCACTTAGCGGCTAGAATGGGATTTGCTGAGGTTGTACAAATCTTGATAAATCAAGGTTGCGATGCTGGTCTAACGAACGCTGACGGGATGACGCCTATTCAATTGGCATCTGAGCATGGGCACCTCGACGTTGTGAAAACCCTATGCGAACATTTTAGGCCTCAAGATACTAGTGGTCTAGAGCCAGAACACCTCTTGATTAACAACGCTATGGAGATTGCTGCTAAAGCAGGGCACGTACCAGTAGTAGAGTATCTCGTAGAACGGGATACGGGGATAGCGCTGAAAGCGCTTACGATAGCTGCTGAAAGCGGGCAACAAGCAGTGATCCGTGCCCTTATATTCAACGCAAAGAAATTTGGGTCGCTCACCAACCAAGGGATCACTGAAGCAACTCGAGTGGCTATGCTAGGACGCCAATACGGAGCCCTAAATGCCCTTTTGGAGCTTCAGGTGGGTTTGGATGTAGCACCCAAAGATTCCGTGGAGGAATTGGGCGAGTTATTATATACGGCTATTACCAACGATGATGTACAAGCCATACATGTCCTGGCCCACAATGGCTTCGACATGAACAGACAGAACGAAAATGGGGAAAGTCCCCTTCACCTAACCGTTCTACAGAACAAGCCAAGAGTTATCAAGCAGCTTATCGAGTATGGTGCGCATCTTGAACGTACTAACAATGGGGGTGAAACGCCGCTACACGTTGCATGCGCCGATGGAGAGAAGCAGGTGGTAGTAGAACGACTTCTCGAAGCAGGCGCAAATCCGAACGCACGTAGAGCCCTCTACAACGCTACAGCATTGCATATAGCATGTGGTAGCGCTAGGGACAATTCAGAGATCATATCCAGTCTTTTGAAGCACGGCGCAACCCCAAACCTCAAGGATACAAGGGGATGGACTCCCTTACACTATGCGGCTCGGAGTCTTGCTAACACAATTGCAATTATTGGTAGTAACGGAGAACGTAAAGAGTTGGTTGACGAGCAAAATAGTTATGGATCTACCGCTCTTGTGCGTGCCGGAGAGGACGGGATCGTTGGCGTGATTGAGTTCCTCCTGGAGCACGGGGCAGATCCAACTATTAGAACTAAGTCCGGTTCCTCTGTCCTTCATCGGGCGGCTCAGAATGGGCACTTGGGGGTCGTACAAGTCCTGACATCTAACAAATATAAAGCGATTAACCCCAACATATTTAAAAACAATGGCGCAACAGCACTCCACATGGCGGTGTACAACGGTAGACTAGATGCCATCGAATACCTTCTGAGTATCGACAGCGTTGACATAAATGCGCATATCAACGGCAACGGCACGCCGCTTAGTTTTGCTATCTTTAATGAGAGAAAAGAAACTGTAAAGCTTCTCCTGGAGCGCGGCGCTGATCCCAATATCCAGATGGATGGTATGGTTGGCATACAGCTCGCCATCGAGACAGTAGACTCAGATTTGGTGCGTATAGTGCTCAATGCATCTAAATTCACTCTTGAGGGGTTGGAAGAGGCGCTCTGGGCGGCGATCCGCAAGGGGCTGCTCGACGCGATCATAGCCATCCTTCACCACAACGCCAGCCTTGCAACCAGTATTCATGTTGCCACGGGCTGTACACTGCTAACATACGCTACTATGTGGGAGTCGCATGAGGTCATTGACTATCTCTTAATGAATATGATACAATACAACATTCGCCTCAATGAATACGACAAAACCGGTAACACAGCTGTCCTGTTGGCGGTGAGGAACGGCGGCCGCACGCTACTATCGAGCCTTCTTGAGCACGGAGCGGACCCAGATGTACGTGACTGAACAGGGAAGACACCCGCTATGCTAAGCGCAAGGGATAAAAAGATACATATCTTGGATCTACTTCTCTCTCGGGGCGCCAGCGTCTCTCTAACGGACTTGCATGGCCGGGATTCTCTGTCGTGGGCGTGCCTATCAGGATCTAGTGATGCTATAGGGCGGGTTGTGGCTAAAATGCAAGAGGCAGACGAGTGGCACGACCGTTGTTCAGCTGCGTTGCACTATGTTCTCGCCGCGAAAAAGCCAGAAAGTTTACTTAGAGCATTACTCGGGACTGGATCTGATAAAACCAGAACAGAGATCATCGCTAGGTCGAAGCCAGATAGGAACGGATGGACGCTGGCGTACACTATGAAGCATGGCGGGTGGTCCACCTTGTCGGAGTTACCGGTCTGGTTCAGAGAAGTTGTCGAGCGGAACCAAGGTGAGTTTAGATATTGCAGCTGAAATTCCACGTCTCAAAGCTAATCATACACCAGACGACACCGCCTCACTTCGAGCACCTACAGGGTGGGACCTCAAAGACAAGCCATACATGCTGAACGTCTCTGAGGATAGCCAGACTATAACAAGTGGCTTGGGACCAATTCCGGATATTAGCGAAGTGGCATACGCATTAATTTGCTCGAATTTCTGCATTCCTGCTCATCAAGACTTTTACTTTGAGATCACAATCGAGACGGTAGCTGAAATCGCAGGGTCAATAAAAGAACCGTAAGTTGAGGTGGGAAGATGAAGCATGACAGGTAAACGGACTAATAGTATACACAGCATTGATGTAGGAATTGGTCTGTGTATTGAGGGTGTATCAGAAAACAGTATGGTAGGTTGGGAGCTAGGATCGATCGGATTCCATGGCGATGGTGTCAGGTGTGCCCAAACGTTATTTGGTGAGCCATATGCCGAGGGCTTCGGCATAGACCACACTATTGGTTGTAAGATAGAAGTGCAAAACGAGAAAAGAACCGTCTCTTTCGTCAAAAATAAACAATCTCTTGGTAAGTAACATCTTAAAAGGCGACCCAGGCAAAACGAGAAATACTACTCATATTTTGAACTAACAATGGAAGGTATCGCGTTTCACAATGACGAGATTCCTATGGGCCAATTGTACCCCGCGATCAGCATCGACGCCAATATGAGAGGGCTCCGCATAACGGGACGTTTTGGAGGCCCGGCTGAAGAGAAGGTCGACAACAATCCTCAAGCACAGGCACAGGACGAGACCAGACCTCAAGCCCAAACCCTAGGAAGTTCAGAAAATAGAGAGTCTTTGGGATCGATAGAATCAGGACCAGGTGAAGTAGATATTGAGCTACAAGATGAGTATGATGATGATAGTTCCGACTTTTCTTGGTAGTAGGTTGGGCGTTCTCTCGAATTGTAGAAAGCAGGGCGAAGGGGAAATATTTTAGTTCTAGTTTTCATAGTAGATCGATTTGAGAAGAAAAAGTAGTCTTCAAAGCAGCATGCTACCCCTAAACTTGTGTAGGTCGTGGAGTAGGCTCAGATTTTCTAATTTTAACCTTATATCCCTGAACTTCCCTACCTTGGGTGAGRAAATCTTCACCCATAAAAAAGAAGCGTAAATACTTTCGAGCATCCATATCAAAAGCTCTGGCACCCAGAAGAAACTCAATATTAGAAGTAGTAGAGAATATTATATAGCTATTCAGACAGAGGCGCTACGCTATAGGCTATGGGCTCGCCCTCCTAGTGAGAGTAACACCTCCATCTGGAATGTCACTAGGCCTGAGAAGCGATGCCCGGAGCCTGCGAGGGGATTCCAGAAGCCTTCGTAGCATCGGCGCCGAACTCGTCACGGCCGTTCGCGAAGACGCGATCGAAATCGTACTCGAACCACCTGAT